>CM031966.1:30024286-30300000 GCA_018749465.1 Paracanthobrama guichenoti
GCAAATTGTTAAAAAATAAACGTGTGAGTGTGTTATAGGCTATATATGACATAGTCAGATATGACATAGTCAGATATGACTGCGCTACTGCAACACGCATCACCGCAAATGAGTAGCCTATCACTAAAGCATTAAGCCAACATGCAAACGGCCGCCAGTGAAACTGAAAGTGGCCTAAGTCTCAGATGCTCAAAAACACAATCATCTTCATTAAAACTAATGACACTAAATGCTCTTACCAGTGCTTAGGTTACTCTTTCTCCTATTGCGGTCTTTGATCTTGAAATCAGCTGATGATAAGATGCAGCTCGAATCTTTTGCTTTCATTGACGTGAACGCCAATAAATGCACAGCGCGGAAATGTTATGTTAATTTTTTCGGAGAGGTGTAAGGTAAGATAACCTGCATGTTTATTAGTTTAGATTGTTTAGCCCGTTTCATTTATGAGCGCCTCAGCTTGTCAAAAATGCCTTTTACTGTGGTGATATTAAACGTTTAAACTAATTGTGATATGCTTGAAGTGTTTTATACCTATTGATTTTATTACAAGCAAGACAAGTCAAGTGTTGATTTGAGAGGCATTGGGTTAACTCACTGTTGGCGCTTGGTCTTTCTTTAAAAAAACAACTTTAATTTAACAAAAAAATTGCTCCAAACATTTTTTCTAAATTAACTTAATAAAGAAACAAAACAAAATGTAACTACTTTGACATTAAAAACAAATCTGAACTATTTTTATGGCTTCAACAGTGTATAACAGGGAGGAGAGAAAAAAAAAAAAAAACACGGGCTCCATTCGGACTCGGGACACACTCGGGATTTACGTGTATGTTATCATAAGAGTCCTATTCATTTTAAATATTGTGGTTATCGTCAATACCGGTATATTGCCACACCCTAAATTAACACAATGTCTATATTTCATGCTTTGAATATCACGGTTATCGCCAATACCGGTATATTACGACACCCCCTAATTAATTAATTAATAAATAAATAAATAATAATTTAAACTAATAATAAATGTAACATTTAACAAATATAAAAGTTTTATAAACAATTTTTTTAAATATAAAAAAAAATTACATAGAAAGTGTCCCATATTTAATTCAATTATATAAATTATTCATTTTATATATATATATATATATATATATATATATATATATATATATATATATATATATATATATATATATATATATATATATATATTATTATTATTATTATTATTATTATTATTAGAACACCAATTATTAACACTATTATTAAACACGGGCATCTGGGAGTCACCTTATTGGGCCTGGATTTATTTTCCAAGAGGACAATGACCCGAAGCTTTCTTCTAACTATTGCCGAAACTACCTGCGATGGAAGGAATCTGCTGGAACATTGAAAATGATGGACTGGCCCCCTCAAAGTCCAGACCTCAACACCATTGAGCACATTTGGGGCGAGTTGGAAAATAAACTGGGCAAATCTATTGTACATTCAAAGGACAGCCTCCGGCTTCAGTTGTAGAAGGCATGGGATAACCTTAGTGTTGAAGTTCTCAGAGGAAATATATTGACACTATGCCAGAGAGATGTGCTGCTGTAATTGCTGCAAAAGGTGGACACACCAAATCTTAAAGTTAAAAGTGGATAAAAATACGACTCAAATCTTGCCACCACTGTACGTACATACATACATACATACATACATATACATATACATATATATACATATATATATATATATATTAGTGCTGTCAGTCAATTAAAAAAATGAACTAATTAATTGCAATTTTTTCTGCAATTAATCACGATTAAAACATCAGTGTTTTTAATATTTTCATATTGTAATAATTCCACAATTACTCTCCAAATTAATGTAGAAATAACTTAAAGACAGTATATTTTAAATATTTGTTGTAATGGCATCTTTTATCACTGATACTAATACTGCTACTCATGTCTCTATTAAATTGATTGTTTTTAACTTAATAGACATTCAAACATTACAGTATAATGAAAGCTATATCAATTTCATCATTTATTAGGCTTTAAAAATAACTTTTAATTTACATGAACATAAAAGCATTTTCACATTAACCCATTATAATAAATGTCATATTTACCTATGGCCTTCATACCTGTCTATACAGAAATTGAATAAAGTTATCAAACAGTCTGCACTGCGTAAATAAAAATTAAATATTAAAGCTTATTAAAGCTACAATTTTCTGTTACCTTTGATTTTAGATTAACATTAAAATGGCAGACATCACAGAACTGTTTGATTAGGCGCCTGTGACTAAGATCTTAGTCGTAATTTGTGTTATTGTTTGTTCATGCGCTAAAGAGAACCCATTTCTGGAACGCTGGCAATTTCTTTTGTCTTGTTGAATTCTTGCTTGAATGGTTTAAAAGGATTTGCATGAATAAGAGCATGAATAAATTATTTTTACAAATATTTTAATACTTTAAATATGTGTTAACCAGAAAAAATTAAAATCACATAAAATGTGTATTTATGTGTGTGTGTGTGTGTGTGTGTAACACTGGAACAAGGATAAAATGCACTATACATGAATTAGGACACATGCAATTACAAGGATAAATGACTAACTGTTAACATATTTCTTCTTTGTTAAGTTCTAGTACCTTCTGATGACTAACAGGTTGTCATTAAATCACCATTTTTATTTACAGTGGCAGTGTTGATGCTACTGAAGCTTACAGCCTCTTGGTTTAATCTCCATAGCTTAAAAAAAGCACCATAGACTTTGCTTCACCTTGACACACTAAGTATAGGATGGATCTACATCTGCACACCCGATAATCACACAGACGCTCTAAAATCAGCACGCCTCACTCTCATACTCACTGTCTGCTTCACAGTAAATTAAGGTGCCTGAAGTGACAAATGATTAGCCACTACAGAATGAACCATCTTTAACAAACACATAAGCAAGTAGACTTACAATGTACTCTGAACACAGAAAACTACTCTTGACTGACTTGCTTTCCCTTCAGAATTCAGTGCGAGTTTGAGGGTGAAACTGACCTTTTCTTTGTCACTTGCCTCTCTGGCAACGGTGGATCCCTAAAGAGAAGAAAAATTGAAATATGTCAATCCATACCATAATCGTCATCACGTTTGACTTTGCCACTCATTTTTCATAATCCTTACCTTCAGGTCATATTTCTTATACACAGACAACCGGTGGCTGAACACGTTGCGTGTAACTATCATATAAGTCTCGTCTCCATCTACAGTGAGGCGGTACATGCCTAGGAACTGTGGCAGCAGTGTGGTACCATGACATTCCACGATATACTGCAGCGAGAAAAGACTCTATAACCATCTGGCTCACTATAAATGTGCATGTAAATTCAAAATTATTAGTAAAACATCAATCAAAGGTTTATAGCGCTTGTATGGGGAATATACAAGCTTTTGTTTTCGCACCTGGTGGTACTTCTTGAGGATGTTGTGCATCTCAGCCACGTCCTCGCTGCTTATAGTCTTGATGACGTACCTTTTGTCGTAGGAGGTGTGGAAGCGAGCACCACTACGACCCTGAGCTTCACTGACAAGAGGCGCGCTACGGGTCAAAGAGTTCTGCCAACACACAGGAAAGAGGAACATGTCTTGGTATACACAATAAACACAAAGATGGATTCAACTGAGAGAGACTTTTTAACACTGTCATATACAGGTTTTGCACTCATTTATACACGGAAGTGAGATCTCAACATCACACTGAATTAGAAGTGAATGGTAATTTAAAAAGCAGAAAAGTTGAAACAGACAGTTGTTTTCATTCTAACTTCTCTTAGCATCTTTACTAGCATCTGTTCAACTTCGCATACATTTACACATTTTCTTTAAGCACACTTTGGCAACCACCAATGTTTATTAGCAATTGATTAACACTATAAAATTGTGGATCTAAAAAGCAGTAGTTTTCCCCTTTTCTGTTACACGTTACAGTTCTAAGCCAGAAAAATCAGCTGTACAGCACACACCTGCTCGTTTCCATCCAGGAACCACTAATGTCACTGTCCAAGAAGCAAGATGATGTAATCACCATACAAGTTTTCAAAGCAAAAACAACTTTGTTTTGACAAAACAAAATAATTGTTATAAATTAACCTATAGTATCAATACTAAAAGTGTCTTAATGTGAGTCAACATTTTTGTTGTGCTGCAGAGTCACTATATATTCTTATAATGATTCTACTTATAAATATTATATAGAACCAATAAAGTTTTGGGTAAGATTAATATTTTTGAAAGAAGTCTCTTCTGCTCACCGAGGCTGTATTTATTTGATTAAAACAGTAAAAGTTATATTGTGAACTATTTTTACTATTTGAAATAACTGTTTTCTATTCTAATATATTTTATAGTTTTTATAGTTTCTGATAACATTTTATACGCAGATCATTTACTGTAATCTCTGCTCTGCCAACCAACACATGACCACTTAGATGTAGACATCAATTTTGCCCTTGCATCTGTCCCAGTTTCAGGAAAAAAGCTCATCGTGGACACATGATGCACATGAAAAGACCGGAGGGTTTCTGCTCAGCGAGGGTAAGTGACGGGCACAGCTGCACAGAGCAGCTCTACGTACGTTTCCAAGGTCCACTACCTCAAGCATGTAACACACCCACACATAACCCTATCGCCTCTCTGTCTTTGTGTATTATTGCGTCTCTGTTCCTCAAATCTATGTGCTTGGATTTCCTTATAGATACACTCACCATATTCATCGAGGATACACATTAAACACAAAACTAAAAAGCAGGATATGAGATTTCGAAAAGCTTCCCAGGCCGAGTCATGCGGGTTAGGGCCTGTAGCTGTTTAGCTGATGGCTCATTCCGCAGGGAAGTGGTGCACAGATGGGCTGAAAATAGTGATGATGAGGCAGGTAGCTGTTAGAGGACACAGGGCAGACTGAAAACACCACACTGCTAGGAAATCATAGCAGGATTATGCAAGAAATGTATTACAAAACAGCTGTCACCATGCAGGTAGTTTCGCATAGCCAAACTTTTGACTTGCGGCATAACGTCTGGTCCCAAGTACCGCCCACTTATGACCGACATGAAAAGCTGTCCTAAACTTACCTAATTATATAGGGCAATGGTTCTCAAAGGCCCTAAATTGTCCACAATAATATTCCAAGGCCCCATGACTTTTCCAGTAGCTCTTAATTTACTGGATAATGATTTTGAAAAATATGGCGTAACTAGAAATTAATATATTCATTCTAAAAATTTTATTCATTTACATGACTTTGTCAGGGCTAGAAAATACATTTTTAAAATGACGTTACCTCATATATCCAAGTTTTTCAAGCAACAGTTGTGGGCGGGAATTAAAATTATCTTGATTTGTAGTTGTTTTGGCTTATTTCAATGCTTGTTTTAAGACGTAACTCATCTTGAGGCCCCTTTGAAAGTTTGCTCCTCATAGTGGGCATCGGCTCCCTGGTTAACTAGCTGATTTTGAAAATATGTAGTTGTACACACTTTTAAATTACCAAAATTTTGTGCTGGTCTTAGTGTAATAAAGGTTTAATTCTTCTCTGACGTATAACATAGGAAACTTAGGAGACTACGGTACACCTCCAGTAAACAGCTTGTCCCGAATGTCTCTAATCAAGACCATAAAATAAGCAGCAGATTCTGGGAAGCTGATGTTTTTTGTGTATGTGTCAGGGTTACAGTCATAATGTAACGCCTTTTAAACCCACACAAGTAGACAGGGAGCTCTAACCAAGAACCTGAGCTGTAACTGATTACTGTGAAACGCAAAGACATATCTTCCTCATTAGCCAAAATTAGAAATGTTGAGAAAAGCCCTTCTGCTTCATGCACACTGATTGTGAGTATTCTTGCTAAAAAAATTATTTTCTTCTATGAAAGGGATATAGGGAAAGGGATATGAGGGCTATTAAGAACATTTGTATGTGGGAGGCTGGAGGATGCAAAGGACAGCTCTGACATTACTGTGTTATTATGGGGAATAATAGTCTTCATTACGACAGCAAATTGAGTGGTTAATGACTAAATTACTTCTTGGTAATCATGGGCTTTTCTCAAAGAGACCTGAATCTATTTGGCATTGTTTAGTGGTGAGTACACTGGTGTTTTATGTTGTTCAAATGAAGTATTACGCTGTGGTTAAGACATTGAACGTAACACCTTGGATCATTTCTCTCTCTTTCACAAAGCTTACCTGGAAGTCCTGGTCATCGATGTTGAACCTCTCTCTCAAATTACGGAAAACAAGAGGGCAATACTCCTTGAATTTAAAATGGCTTGGCATATTCTCTCTGAAAAGCAAAAAAGCAAAGAGATATAAATGAATTCACCAAAAAAAACATCTCTAGGGTTGGCTGGTTCAATCGCACAAAGAAACATCAGTCATTTCTTAATTACAAAACTTAAGTTATGATAGTCTTCTCTACTGTGACAAATATCCGAGTGAAACGGTTTCTTGAATGAGAAAAAAAAAGCAGAGATTTTGTCCAATGGGAGTAGAGTCAGGAATATTTTTGTAGGCAAACCCAGAATTTCCCTCAACAAAACAACAATAGGATTTTCCCATAGACTTTTGAATTGTCGCAAAAAATAAGCTCTGTGATCAACTAAAGTTTATGGTACTGGCACGTTTTGTCCATCAAGACAATTTTCACAAATTAAACTTTATTTTGAATTTAATTTTGGGTTTGGGTCTTTTAATATTTTGAAACCTAAATACAATTGCCAGAAATAAAAAGCTTGACATAGACTATAAATGAACTAAACCACTGTCGCTCGACTTCAAATGTCACCACTACCAAGCTTCTGAAAAAAAAAGAAAAATCCCTGAAAGTGTGTTAGTAGGGGTGGCACGGTACATGAAAAAACATCCGACCCATTCGGTTCGCTTGTCTCGGTTCGGAGCATGTGTGTGTTGCACGGTTTGACGCATGCGCAATGTAGCCTCGTGCCCGTATGTTACCTCAGACAGTGGGCGTCCTTTTCGCGTGAAATAAGAGGTGTGTGTTGGACATACGTAAAAAAGACCGTAAAAGTGGAGTGCTGCAGGTCACGTCACGTGTAGAAATGGCAAATGGGAGAGATAAGGAAGGCTGCCCGGAGTTGAAGGATGTGCCAGCGTCATATAACGCCGGCTTCACACCACACGCGCAAGCAGTGCGTTGGCAGGGCAGAAGCAGTGCGTATGGAGAGCGGGAGCTGCACGTGCCCGTTGTGCATTCACACTGGCAGCATTTATTGCAAATACAGACGAATATAGTCCATTCTGTCACATTTTCCGGTGTTTTCCGACCCCTGTCTGTCTCGTTTGATTTATGATGGGCAGCATATATCTGCTGCAAATGCGACCGGTGTTACCCTCTGTCCCAAACACACATGCATATAACATGTTGTATACAAGTAGGACTCTAATCACCCTGCAAACCCTCATTTCACACTGCTGCCATCTGGTAAGCGCTTCCGAAGCCTGATGGCCAAAACTGAGAGACTCAGGAGGAGCTTCTTCCCCCAGGCCATCAGACTCCTGAACTCAGTCACCTAACATCACGTGACCATCGATATACTGACATTGCACTGCACTTTCTGTTCTCGTTGTTACTGTGTAACAACCTGTTATAAACCTGTTTGCACATTATACTTTGTACATTTCTGTTAACCACATATTTATAAGTCTACAGTTTACTAACTGCACAGTTTATTTCACTTATTTTATTTATTTTTTCTACTTGATTTATTTATAATTCTACACACACACACACATATATACACATTATATATATATATATATATATATATATATATATATATATATATATATATATATAGATATATATATATATATATAGATAGATAGATAGATATATATATATTTATATATCCTATTTCTATTATAATTTCCTCCTTGTGTTTTTTTTTAACTGTGAATTTGCACTGTCCATGGAGCGGACCTGTTTACATTTCACTGCCGGTTGTATATTCTGTATATAACTGTGTATGTGACAAATAAAACTCTTGAATCTTGAAATCACATGATAAATGTAACATTAAAGTTAAGATATGCTTCTAGTTTTAATAATTTAAACAGGCCTTTGAAGTTTGGCTCACACTGAATTAAAGCCACAGTACATTGTTCTGATCAATATTGACATGATTAACATGAAAAATGTTGCCAATGTGTTGCAATGACTCAGTAGACAGTGTAAGCAGGAGACAGCCAGTTAGGAAACAACTTCTACATGATATATATAAAAAAAAATTATACTGTATCCTAAATTGTGGATATTTAAGCTATATATCATATGCTGAAGTGAATTTCTGGACTGTTAATGATTAAAAGAAAAAACAACTACAACCGTACAGAACCAAAAACCGTGACCCTAAAACCGTGATACGAACCGAACAATGGGTTTTGTGAACCGTGCCACCCCCCTATATTTTAGAATGGTTTCCAAGAGCGTGATTATAAACACAACAAGGCTGTGAAAGCAGAAAAGTGTGTAGATGAGTTTACCTGTTTGGTGTGACGACGTTCAATGTCACTGATAATGTGATTGAGCAACTTCCTTTTTTAAGACTTGTGCTCACCACAGGCCTTATTTCAGGCTTTTAACCAAAATCCCATTAAAAAACCCATTGACTTTGGGACGATGGAACCGGAAGTGCTAAAATTCAAACCCATTTCTGGATTTTGGCCTACAAAAATACGTCTTCTCTGAAGCACTCTATTGATTGGAACGTTGTGGGCAGCTATTGCTGTGATCTCATTTATAGTAAAAACTGCAATATTCCATTGATTTTATGGTGACTATATGCTGTCATACAGTACTAACAATTTTACTTATGTTATATGATTCAGACATGTTCTTGACATGAGATTCACCTTTTCTTTCATGAGATTCATGAAATAACAAGCTCAAAATCTGTTGGATCATAGCAGCTGAGATTGGGGAAAAGTGAAAAGTTTGAAAGGAACTCACTTGTTAAAAAGGTGGTTGTCCACTTTAATTTTAGAGTAGGCTTTGAAGTCATCAGGCATTAGCATGATGGGGATCTGAACATGGCTCAACTCATTGATCTAGAGAGAAGGAGAAAGAGAAGGAGAGAGATTTAGTTACTGGTTACTTGTTTAGGGTTTGGGTCTTTAAATGGGAGTCAAATGTAGTGGTCATCCGATATGGGCAAGGAAACATATGACCAATATCTTGAGAGTACGACAGCCTATAGAAATATACATATAATACAATTTAAAATAGCAAAATGAGATGTAAAAAACTTCTGAAAATAAACTAACCTTATTTAAAATATTCAATTAAAATATAGAATATTTACTAATTAATTCATAAAAAATAAAAATCCACAGAGAAAGCTGGGTGCGGTTATCTGCAGATGCTGATAATATTAAAATGGCCAAGTGTATCAGCTGATTAAACAGTCTGTCTGCTATCACAAAGCTACAAAATCCTAACACTTGAAAAACTTGCTACCAGTCAAAACTAAAAATACACACAGAGTTTTAGCAACTGCACTTTTTTTGCGATCAACACTAATTGACACTGAACCAATCAATGCACAAAAAAGTACGTGCTGAGATGTGCTAGGTACAGGAAAGCATCAGTGTGAGTGATGTGTTCTGCTCATCAGAGGGCGATATCTCGGTGACACAATGCACTGTTTTGCTCTGCTCAGGATCTGAAACAATGTGCTACATTCAACAGTCATCAGTTCCTGCTTTGCACAGTTTGCTCTTGTGAAAACAACACTTGTAATAAAACTGTAATAACGGAAACTGTTGCATTGTGAGAAGTGGGATTTTAAAACTGCTGTGGACAGTTTTCATTCCAACAAAGAGATCTGGTGACTCATAGGTTCTTTCCCTCTATTAAAAGGAACACACCGACTTTTTGGGACTTAAGCTTATTCATTGTATCCCCCAGAGTTAGAGAAGTCCACACATACCATTCTCATCTCTGTGTGTGCCATAACGCTGTCTGACGCACCCACCGCTAGCCTAGCTTAGCATAAAGACTGGCAGTAAACGGCTCCATCTAGCCTACTGCTCAATATGTGCCAAAATAACATGTACTAAGCCAAATGGAAAATGAAAAGTTGTGATTTTCTAGATCGATATGTCTAGGAACTATTCTGTCATTTCTGCGTAATGATCAAGGAACTTTGCTGCCGTACCATGTACAGCAGGCGCAATGATATTACACAGCACCTAAAAATAGTCCCCAGCACGCTCCCTGTGCAAGCAGGTTGTCACGTTGGAAGTTAGCCTAATTTCAGGCATTGCGTGCACCCATGGTACGGCAGCAAAGTTTCTTGATCATTACGCAGGAAGGAGTATAGTCCCTAGCCATATCGGTCTAGGAAATCGCAACTTTTCATTTTCCGTCGATCTTAGTACACAATGCAACTATATAGGGCTGCAACAAAAAGAGTTTATTAAAAGTGTTGGCAACGAATTTAATTATCGATTCATGGTGTCGCGCAACCATTACGCCACTCAATAAGACGCAGAGATGTTTGAGTACAAAAAAAGTGCAGAGCGGAGGTAGAGGAACGAGCACGGGAGTACCATGGTGATGGTTCTGACGAAAACATCTTGGAGTTCTTGATGAGGAGCAAGGGAGTTAAACCGCTGGGTAAGTCACTACAGAATCCTACTTTTGTTCCGTTTTGAAATGAGGAGCGTAACGCCCCTCCAGTAGCTCTCCTGGTTCTGGTGTTTACTCGTTATCCAGCTTGACAAGCATGACAAGTTAGCGTTAGCTCGCTAATAACAGCAGTAAAGCAGACTAAAGACTAAGACTAAAGACACGTTTTTATTCACTCGCCTTTTTTGGCCCATTCATTTTTCAATCTGTTGCTGTGTTAATTTAGTTGCCGAATAATTTGTCAATATTTTCATCAAGAACATTTTTTCACAGACGAAAACGAGATGATAACTAAATAAAAACCCGCTTTGAATGACAAAATCTATGACTAATATCTATTGTCATTTTCGGTCAGCATTCAGTCTTAAAGTGACAGCTCTTAATATTAATCAAATCATTCACTGATATTTAGCTTTAATAAGGATTCATTATATTTATTATATATTAATTATATTTAATCCATAAGGAATGTTGTATGCAAGTTGTTATAAAGAATGCATATATCATTCATTGAAAAGAAGACATTGTGTTCTTCTTTAAGAAGAGTGGTTTTTATTTCAAGATTTAAAAATTGTCACAGCAGTTAAATCTGTGTCTGTATTGCATATTCAAATATTAATATCATTCCTATTAATAGGTTACTACAGTAGATGTTTTCTTCAGGAGTATAAAATGAGTTTGGAATTTTTGAGAAATTCTTAATGCATTACAATTTAACTAAACCCATCAGATTTAGAACTAACTAGACTAATACTAAAACAATTCAAATGACTAAAACATGATTAAAACTAAATGGCATTTTAGTCAAAAGACTATGACTAAAACTAAATTAAAATTTGCTGTTAAAATTAAACTGCTCTGTGGTCATGTATATATTTTGTGCTTTGTCCCATATCAGTTATTGTTGACAAATATATTTGTGTGTGTTGTACCTTTTAATTTCATTTTAAAAGTTTATAATGCTTTTATAGCACTTTGTAATCTTAAACTGTTTAAATGTGGTGTATAAATTAACTTAACTTGCACTTACTACAATGATGGTAATAATTTAATGAATAAGTTTCAAGTGAACGTGTGTGTGTGTTTGTGTGTGTGTGTGTGTGTGTGTGTGTGTGTGTACTTTCTGAAGATTTTTTGCATTGTGAATTTGCACTGTCAGTTCTGTTTTTGAATAAAGGGTTGAAAATTAATGCTTTAAAAAAAATCTGATCCATCGATTAATCGGAAAAAATAATCTATAGATTAATTGATTATTAAAATAATTGTTAGTTGCAGCCCTATAACTATACACATCACAACATGAAAATAGGAAAATGTTGGCGTTATATTGGCACATATTGAGCAGTAGGCTAGATGGAGCCGTTTACTGCCAGTCTTTATGCTAAGCTAGGCTAGCGGTGGGTGCGTCAGACAGCGTTATGGCACGCACAGAGATGAGAATGGTATGTATGGCCTTATCTAAGTCTGGGGATACAGTGAAAAACTAAAGTCCCAAAAAGTCGGCATGTTCCTTTAAGAAATAAATAAATAACAATAGCACTAACTAAACTCAAGAACACTGCAGAAGGCTGTAATTACTGTGATATATTTGTTTGAGGATGTGCATGCACTAGGATAATTATAAGCAATTAAACAGGCACAAAGCACCATGGGAGATCAAAGATTTTATGTTTGACAATCTCGATAGAGGCAGACAATAATAAATATATATACGGTATAAAAAGAACAATAGGAATACATTTTATATGTATTTAGACAAAATAATAACATAAAAAAATGCAATCAATCTGTTTAAATTGGGCATTACAAAATCTCAATGTTAAATTATATACATTTTCAGATTTGCTAAAGATAACACTTAAACTTCTAAAAACTTAATGTCAGTTGGTAATATATTGTGCATCCCTGTAAATAATGCAGAAATTTGTGTTCATAAAATAATTCAGAAATGTAAATAAATCTATATAAATAAAATAAATAAACATGAAAGAGCATGGAAATGCAACCAAATTGACATTCACAGAATATGATTCAAGATTCAAGAGTTTTATTTGTCACATACACAGTTATATACAGAATATACAACTGGCAGAGGAACTCGCATAGATCTAATCAGTAAGAAAAAGTCTTTTAATCAAGGAGTGAGTTACAGCTAATTGCTTCATTTCCTCTGAAAATACATAGTAACAGTGTAAACAACCAAAGGTCAAAGAAGTTGCATTTAGGGGCTTGCTGCCTGTCAGTCAACCCATTTAACTGAGTTTGCTCACAGAAAGCTGGAGACAGGTTGTCTTCCAAGACAAGGTGATATTGCATCGACCCACTGTGACGTGACCTCTCTGAGATTGGAGAGCATTGAAGTCTCTAGAGACTTTCCTATTGGCTGTTTGAATGCCAGGCTACTGGATTTGAAGGGTGTTTCAGAGCCAAATGCATTGTGGGTAAGCAGTGCTACCTATAGGAGGTAGAATGTCTTTTTTTCTTGTCACGTCATTTGTTCTGCATGTCAATTTTGAAAAAACTCTTAATGAATGTCAATTATTTGGCTTTTCTTGTGGATATTCAGCTTGTTTGTTATAACTGCAATTTAAGACCTATCCATCACTGATTTATAGCCAATTGCACAAGAGTGATTATTTCTAAGAATGATAAGAATGCATTGATATGTAAAATTCTTGTTTGATGTGAATCATTTCATGTTATGACAGATAAGGTAACGTGTAGGCTGTTATGATTTAGTTTTGTATTCACTTTTTGCTCAGTTCCCGTTCTCTTTAGTTCCTAGTTAGTTTCCCTTTTTGTTAATTAGTTTCCAGAGTTCCTGATTCAACACAGTATAAGCCCTGAGTTTCCCTATTTCAGCTGTCCGTTATCTTCAATGTTACGTGGTTGTGTTTCAAGTTTACCTCGAGTGATCGGTTTGAATTAATTAAAGACCGTTTTGATTATCTATTTCTTCGTCATGTGCATTCAATACACCCACATTCGACAGAATAACAGACCAAAACAATGGACTTACTGGCAGTCCAGCTGCTATGCCTTGAGAACCACACCCACTAAAACACTTCCCCAATCACTCTTGTGCTTTTTTTATGGCAGTTTGAACATGCGCACCTAAGCTTGCCTCCCGGTTGTCGGTCCTCAGGGAATGTTTGCTGAGTTTGTGGAGTGGGTGCTGATGAACTGCGAATTACCATTTACCATCTGCTTCACCAAGGAGGTCGTCACCAGCACCGTTCCAAAGCCAGAGCCCAGCCAGCTATTACCCCGCTGCACAGAGCGAATGCCAGAGCCCACTGCAGACTGCCTTGACTGATGCAATGCACGAGTCAGAGCCTGAAAGGAGGACAAAGTCAACCATCACGCAGGAGCCTGAGCCTTGCGAAACGTCTGACCAGGTGCGTGATCCAGCTACATTGTCCGTCCCTGTGGGGTTGCGTGTGGAGTTCAAGGGCATGGAGGAAAGCCCCACCCATGTGGATGGGTTGTGCCTGGCCTCTGGGAATTATTTTGAAATGAAAGAGGAAGTTTTCCTAGATCCCCACTAGTCCCACCAAGCTTAAAGTCACTTGTGTCCCCGCTGATTTCGCCCAGTCTTCTGTGTCTCCTTGGCTCCTCCTCTGACACCACTCCACTGTGTGGATTTGTCTTGAGTTCCCCAGTGTCACCTAGGCAAGTGGAACCCCCAGCTCCACCTCAAACTGCTGATCCCATCACTCCACCTCGGTCCATCAACCTATCAGCCTTGGCTCCTCCTTCCCGTGACACCACCAAACACCATCATCCTTGCAACTCCACCGGGCTCTCTGCCTTGGTCAGACATTACCCTGCCTGTACCACAGATGTACGAGCCGTCCACTGCGCTCTGTCTCTCCACCCCTTCAGCTGGCTCCACCTTGGTCTCACCAGCTCTGCCTTGGTCTTCAGGCACTCTGGCTCCACCTTGATGTTTGTTGCTGCGGCTCCACCTCAGCCTCCAGGACCATTGTTGATGCTGCGCTCAGCACTCTAAGTTACCTCCATCGGTCATCCCACTGGTGTCGACAGCCAAAACTCTGTCATGGCTCCTCCATCCACTGACTCTGCCGTGTTCCCCTCCTGATTACTCCTGCGCCAGGCTCCTTCCAGGCTTTGTCCACTGTCATCGCCACCCTGGTCTCCCCTGCCACAGGCGCCTCTTAGTTCCTGCCTTTCACCTGAGCCCCCACCCTCCCTCCCAGTTGGACTGTTAAAGTGGGAGGACTGTAACATGCATGTTATGTTTTAGTTTAGTTTTCTCTGTTACCATTCTCCTTAGTTCCTAGTTAGTCTCCCTGTTCGTTAATTATTTTGTATTCCCAAAAACTTTTCTTAAGAATATTCTTATCTTTTTTTCTTAAGATTGTTCTTAAGGCAACATTTAAGAAGTATTGATATTCCTGAAAAGAATGTTCTTAAAAATCATCGTAAATAACTTCTTAAAGTTAGGTTGGTGATTATCCCGTCTTAAATCCACAAAGATAAGATGTTTAATAAATTTACTGAGTTGTTTAGAAGATTAAGAATTACAACATAACACTAGCTAAATTATGTTTGACACATTTGTTTGAAGGACAGCATTGGGCAGGATGTGGAATAGTGTGTTTTGTCAATAAAATAACAAATTGGCTTTTTATCCGATTAATCTGAAAAAATAATCAGCCAACTAATCGATTATCAAAATAATCGTTAGTTGCAGCCCTACATCAAACAGCAAACTAAACAAATGCGGACCGGACCGTTTATCAGCTCGGAGCAATAATAGACAACACAGCGCAAGCTCTTACACAAGCCGATCTCGATCACGCGACAACGCTGGGAGATCCAGTCAGTCAGAAAGTGTTTGAATTCGCCACAGAATTAATAACATTGCAGTAAGATTTAGTGGGAATTCTCTGTTATAAACCACAGATATCAGATCAAACAGCACTTGACTTTTTAGCTATTTCCACTCCTTAAAGGGATAGTTCACCCAAAAATGAAAATTCTGTCATCGTTTACTCACCCTCAAGTTGCTCCAAACCTGAATGAATTTCTTTGCTCTGCTGAACACAAAGATATTTTGAAGAATGTTCGCAACAAAGCAGATCGAGCAACCACTGACTACCACAGTAAGGAAAAAAATACTATGGTAGTCAACGGTTGCTCTATCTGCTTTGTTACGAACATTCTTCAAAATATCTTCTGTGTTTGGAACAACTTGAGGGTGAGTAAATGATGACAATTTTCATTTTTGGGTGAACTATCCCTTTAATGTATGGAAAAAAGTAGGGTCACAAAGGGTCACAAAACAAACTTTTCTTCGAATTGTGAATGAATTACACAGAAAACAAGTAAAGAGTGCCTCTTTTTATAACCACTGAAGCTGTCGGTCAGTTCAGTGTGATGCTATAAAAGAACAATTGTACACGTAATAAGAGTAGAATATTAAAATTTTCCCTATAAAAAGAAGGTTGTCGTCAAAAATAAATAAATAAATAAATTCAAACGTTTTATCGAACGCATTTTTTATTGATATCGATTATGTGTCTATCGCGTTATCGTTTTATCGTCTAGCCCTAATTCAAGCTCAGTTCTTCACTGTTAAATTTCCAATTAACAAACATGTAATATTATTAGTAACTATCCTTATTAACAAAACATTTATGATTAAATTAACTTTATGATACATTTTCCTCCCAGCGCCACCAAATCAGGTGCTGCGCTGGTGCTACTGCTCTCAAATGTTAGTCTGGAGCCCTGTACAGTATGAATACTGGATATACATTTGCTAAAGATTATACCTTAACAGTGTTATAAAATTATTAGTGGTTTTTAAAGATTAACTTTAAGTAAACATTTGATGGTGGCAAAAGTAATTAAATAAAATTGTGGCAAATTAACATGCACAATTAAGTATCTAGGTATTTAGCCCTGCAAAGTGTCACATTACATGCAACCTTAAATAACAGTGACAGACTATATTCCAATATGTTTTTTTCCTTCATTTCTGTCAAAAAGGACATGGGTGGGGTTCTCGTCCATCCAAGGGGAATCCTGTGGGCCGATCCGAGCAGGCTCTGGGTTACTGAAACCCTTTACGAGAATGCAAATTGTGAAAGGAAGTCAGGCATTTTAAACAAGGTCACTTGAAACCCTTTAAAACACCTCTCTCCTGACACAAGCAAGTGTAAAGAGGCTGTAATGCATGCTGTGGTTAGTGCTTAGTGAGTTAGGCTCATCTTTCATGCTGTGGTCAGAAATTAGGCTGTTGCTAAAGCGCTAGGTAAGAAGAGCACATTTTTAGCAAGAGCAAATCTAGCTAGACATGGCTTAAAATTAGGTAATAAAAACAAAGATTATTCATTTATGGACTGTAAATATGATAAATCTTTTTTAAAGTGTTCAAGGAAATTAAATGTCACGAGGAAGCTGAAACTATGAACACAGGAAGCAAATTTCATGAATGTTTATGCCTACTCATCACTAAAACAGAAACTAGTTTTTCTTTAGATTGTGCTGACACAAACCATTTATCCTTTTAATAGAATAAATGGGCTGTCTGACCAAAATAATCAACTGCTCAAGAGCTAAAGGCTGCAGATGGCATGCCAGCGTTCAGAGAATTAGCCACATACTGCCATTAGAACATGACACTAAATCACCCACAAACCAAATGAGTGCTAACCAAAAGCAGAGGGCATGAAAATCTCCATCTCAACACCTTTTTCTGACGATGTTTTGTTCTAAATAGAATGTAAAATTTAGCGGTATAGTGACACAGTCAAACCAATGTGTTTTTTTCCCTGCAGGATGGAATTAATGTGGTGTTTATTTGAAATGCAATTAAAGCTAAGCGGTGTTGTGAGAGGTTAAGAGGCAACAGGCGCTTGCAGAAACGTGCAAGCAGGATGAGGTATGAGCTGTGCTTTCTAGAGGACAAAGTCTATCTACTGGCAATGGTGAAGCAACAGCAAATGGAAATCTGCTCTCTGTGACCCCACATCAGCTACAGCAAGGGGCCTTCTCATTCACTCTCAGCAGAAAAAGGACTCTGTATACCATGTGGACAAAAAAGGAACTGTATGTTCCTTTTTGTGAAACATATCCGACACCTGGGTCTGTGCATAAGGTCTAAAGGCAAAAATAATTTCAAACACATTTAGAAAATTACAGATGTTTCCCAAGTTCAAGTTAAAGGGATAGTTCACCAAAAAATTTAAATTATGTCATTTACTCACCCTTAAGTTGTTCCAAACCTGTATGAATCTTTTTCTTCTGCTGATCCCAAAAAGATATTCTGAAGAATGTCAGTAATCAAACAGTTGATGGGACTCCATTGACTTACATGCTATTTATTTTTTCATACTATGGAAGTCAATGAGGCCCATCAACTGTTTGATTACTGACATTCTTCAGAATATCTTCTTTTGTGTACTAAAATTAGCCTACTAAAATTAAACCTGAAAGTAAAAAAAAAATGAAAGCTATAAAAAAATTTTTTAAACTAATAAAAATGATATAATATATAAAATTATATATATTATACTAAAATAACACTGCTGACAGTGATTTCAATAGTTGTTTAAACAATATTTAAAGAGATAGTTCACCCAAACTGAAAACAAAAGTTATTTTGAATCTCTGTTTGCATTTTGCAAGTCTATGGTAAGCAGAACACTTTGGTTACCAACATTTTTGTGTTTTACAGAGGAAATGAAAGTCATACAGTTTTAGAACAACATGAGGGTGACAAAATGACAATTTTCATTTTAGGCTGAACGTTTCCTTTAACAAATAGTAAAGGGGCGGTCACACTACACTTTTCGCTCCACTGACTTCCATTTATACGCATGCGAATACGTCGCACCACAAACACAAGCTAGAGCTGCACGATTAATCATTAAAAGACTGCGTTCTCGAATTCAAACACCCACACGATCTTATTCCTAAATGACAATAGTCAATAAAATCCAATAATAAAAATCATCAACAACGATTCTCATTATCGATTAGTTGGGTCTGCCCTCTGTGCATGGTAAGCTTCCACCAGTCGCGCCAAATAACAGCACTGACTAACGCATTTTTAAGGACAAAATTCATGTGACTATTTTCATTTTGCATGAAAGCGTGTCTTGACAGTCTGCATTTTAAGCTTCAAACTTCACTGAACGAGCACCGGTGCGGTGTGCGCATGCGCGTCAAACAGAAAGAACGCAGTCGGAGGGAGACAATTAATATTCAGCACAAAAACATTCATTTAGCTGAAATATCTGCTGTTGGACACTAAATTTAGATTTTAAAATAAAAGTCAACATGTAATTCAAGTATTTTATGACAGTAGTAACTGTAAAGGGAGAACAGCGTGTAATTGAATATAAATGTAAGACGTTTCTACAGGATACTGTGTCCAGTGTGTGTGTGTGTGTGTGTGTGTGTTCCTGCAGAACATTGCTCTAATCTGGTAACACTGAGCTGTTTTTTCAATCATTTTAATATTTAAACAATATTTAATATTAAAATATTTAATAATTTAAACCATCAGTTTGCTTAGTAACTTTTTGCACATAATGTATAGCACAAACATACCCTTACGAAAATGAACCATGGTTTTATTATAGTAAAACCATGTTTTTGGCATACTGATTACCATTTGTATAACCACACAAATACCATATAGTTAAACAATGGATTTGAAGCAAAACCATGGTTAATTTGTGGTTACCATGGAATAACTACAATAACCATGTTATTTATTTATTATTATTTTTGTTTGTTTTGTTCATTGTAAAACCACGGTTGATTTTTGTAACGGAAGTTTTATTCACTATGTATTTTTTCATAGCACTCAGCTGACACGTCTGTTTGAAGGACAGCATTGGGCAGGATGTGGAATAGTGTGTTTGGTCAATAAAATAAAATAAAAATTGGCTTTTTATCTGATTAAACAGAAAAAATAATCGTCCAAGAACTAATCGATTATCAAAATAATCTAGTGTCTAGTGTGACTGTGGCTTAATCCTGAAAAATTGAACTTGTCCACTCAAGATGGCCTCACTTTAATAAATTAATGAAACAAAAACGTCATTTACTGTGTTGTTACATGGAAAACACCTAATGTGAATAAGTGCTTATGATTGTTTAAAACAAATGTGTCTTTAGCATACCTAAAAACCAGTTAACTGTTGGAGCGGTTAACCCTGATCCAATAAATTCTACTCTGTGAGCCGGTGACGGAGTGTGAGCAGTTTTAGAGACGTTGCACTGCACAAGATTAGAAACTGAGAAACTGGAGTAGACAACATACTCCACTGTCCCACTTTCCACCTACATGCTAGATCCTTTGAGGATCCAGGGATAGTGGACTAACATTTCCAACAAAGCCAAGAGCAGCTGCACAGGATCTCCTCGACCAGCTTCCTCATACTTTAAACAGAAATAACATACAAAGGCGACTGCTTTAGACTCCCCATCGTGCTGAGGCCACGTTATAGGTGTTTTACATGCCTGCAGCAACGGTTTCATTTGTTCAAGAAGTAAGCACTTATCTCATCGGCCAAGTTTCACACTACCACTTCCTGTTTGTCTCCATGGCAGCAAAGTTAGGTTTTCCGCTACAGAGCTGACAAGCTTGCACTCCATCAGTACAGGAAGCCTAGTTCAGAGAATGCTCATCCTCCTACCAGATGTTTATAAAGCTCTTTGTTTCTAAGCAGTGCATTCATCATAGTGGGGTGTTCGGTATTTCAGCCTCTTGACGTCAAACAATGCCTTCATTTATTGCATATGAGCCTATGAGTCTAAAATCTTAATCTACAATAAGATATAGGTTAAAATTATATTATGATAAATTGCACAGAAGAGAGTTGATTTGTTAATTTACCTTAAAGGAAGAGTTCCTCCAAAAATGAAAATTCTGTCATCATTTACTCACCCAAAACACTTTGGGTGAGTAAACTTTTAGCTTTTTAAATAGAGTGTGTTGACAAGATAATCTGTTACAGGCATCGTTATAATTCTGTCATCATTTACTCACCATCATGTCAACATAATTATCCCTATAACACATTCTCATGTCAACACACTTCATTTAGAAACGATAAAAAAAAAAAAAAAAAAAAAAAAAAAAAAAGATTTAGGCTTTGATACAAAAAAAGTGTTCTGGAAACTAGGAAGGAATCTATCTAACCAAATGGCTCATTCAAATTCTAGAGGAAGGCTAAAAAAAAGCCCTAAAGGTCACATATGAGGCTATTCATAGATTGCCCACGCTCATTAAAATCTCAGATGAAGTCATTTCATTAGACGCTCAAATAAATGTTCATCAGCTGTTGATACTGAGCTGCTATATAAAATGACTGTTTAAAACATCTTTGCTCACACAGCAACAAGATTTTGGGCAACTTGAAGCATTTAGACAGACTGTGATCATCTGCAATCTATAATAACGTGAGGATGTGCATGACTAAATCTGTTGATCTTGTACTACTCAAGGTTGAGGTAAATCCGTTACACAGGTCATTCACCTGTGCTGCCCTCATATGAATAACAAACTTAGCAACTGTTTTCACCTGGTATTAAGATGCATTTTGGTTGATCGGATTACAAGTAGGAGACACACGCCCATATACACTTGGTGTTTTAAACTCTTTTTGTCCACTTCTGTTTGGATTTCTTTGAGGGGAAGGTCTATGCATAGGCTTTTTCAGATCTTTCGATCTAATGGATAAAATAAGCTCATGCAATTTACATACAAACGCAACTGGAGATGACAGGAAAATGGAGAGCAGCTTTCGTTTCTTCTCTGATAGCCACAAGACCATGACGAGCGAAGTGTGTCCATGTTAGAATTCGGGAAAAGCGGTAGAACATCATGCATTAGTATGTTTTTCATCTTCAAACCAAACTTGGATCCCCAGCCGACAGTTTAAATCCCGCCTGGCCAGCGTGCTTCCTATGATGTTTATGCATTAGGTCAGTAGGTGGAGAGCAGGCGGTCTTTCTTATTTAGCGTCATCCACTTGTGTTCTGATTGACCAAAACGCATCTTAATACCAGCTGTCAACAGTTTGTGTAGACGTCATTAGCTAAGCCTTTCAAATTAAGAATAGAATGAGGTGCACATGGACGAACTGTCTATCAATAGTGTTAGTGTTGATTTATCTTCCCTTACTGGTATGGACACAGAAAAGACTACACCGATAAAAAGTGTCATGACAATTAGCAAATTTCTTTTTGTTGAACCTGATACGCCTACGACACAGTAAATGGCAAATAGTATCCCACGTGTAGTTCAGCAGAAATGCATCTTACTGAGAAAAGCATGTGAAAATCATCTGCGCATGTATTGCTAATCAAAGCATTATGATTGAGCTTTAAAGACGATCAGCATTTGCCTTAGGCAGTGTAAAAATAAAATAGTGTCTATTTTCTCAGTGCCACAGATCGGCTGCTGAATCTTGAGTATTTTTAGAAGCTCCTTATGCAATCCAAACACAGACAGAGCAACTCTTGGTCAGGGCAGGAGAGTCTGGGAAGTATGGAGGGCTTAACAAAGAGAAAAGCAAGAGATAAAGAGATTAAGAGAGAGTAAAGACCCGTACAGCGTAAGCAGAAAGGGGAGGGTAGCGGAACAGCCATGAGTGATTGTGCTGGAATAAAACAACCGCTTCCCACAGTATTTGATTTCATAATCATCTAAACTGAATATCCCCTTATTAGCATTAATTCTCATATCACTTTCAAAGCATGTACAAATTAGCCTTTTGTAGACGCACAAAAACAGACAGCTTGAGAACACAAAAGCTGAGCTGCTCCTTGATATGAGAAAGAATAAGGTTACATTATATTCCCCATTCACTGGTTTGCTAATCAAATTCAAGCATTGTGGTCCTTAGTGGTCAAGAGCCGCTGCTTTTCTGTTTAGTAGTCTGAGATCAGTGAGGGCCTGCAGCTGCAATGCATGATTCATTAGCAGTGTAAGCACCACAGAGAGCTGCACCAACTACTCCACCCTCAACTTTCTTGACCACATGCTCTCAGAGTTGCTTGATATCTAAAATATCCAACGCTAGGTTAGGTTTCAAGGCCCACTTGCAGCCTACAGAATGTAGTAGCACTGCTTAGCTCAAGTCAGTGGCAGTCAATGTATTTAACTGTTGGGGGTGTCACAGATAAGGAAGGATCTGTTCTCCCCTTCTCTCTTGTGATTTTTGGCCTCCCCCACTCCAATTCCATTCCAGCCCTGCAAGACCAAGACCTGACCTCTGATTTGACCCATGGCACAAAGCACCACAGCTCTCTGTTGATGTTTATATCATGCAAAGCAACCCAACAACCGGCTGTGGTTTAACATTTTTACATAGAACACATGAAATTCATCTATTTCCTAATTGGATCTTATTATGAACAAGTTATCCATGCATATGTTAAATTTTGTGTGTGTGTGTGTGTGTGTATGTATATGTATATATATATATATATATATATATATATATATATATATATATATATATATATATATATATATATATATATATATATATATATATATATATATATATATAGTTCTTAATGTTTATTAGTTTGTAATTTTTAATCAAAATGTACGTTAATAACTCGATATCCCAGTGAAATGTCACACTCTCTGGTCTGGTGACATGCTGGACTTAAATAATTTAGTTAAACCCTGCCTATTACAATTGACTGAACACTCAGATCACACTTTTCTTCTTCGATAATCAGTTTCACTGTGTGTCACAGTGTCCAAAAAAATAAAAAATAAAAAAAATTAAAAAAAATAAAATTAAAAAAATGGAAGAAAAGATCTGTCGCTAATTCAGTTACATGACACAACTTAAAGTAGGGCTGGGCTGATAAAACAATATCATATCGAATCGCGATAAAATTGATGTTCATGATGGTAATCTCCGGACATTTTTACTTAATATGGATTAATCTAATAACCAATCACACAGCAGAAATAAGACACAACAGCCAGTCTGGGTGCAGCTTTCAGCTTTTTCAAAGTACACAACCATTTCTGACATTGTAAGCTACTGGCATAGAAAACTCGATACGGGAGGAAAAAATTAGTGGAAGCGGCAATGAAAGTCAAAGTGAAAGTGAAACTAACCTCGAGTTATCATCCAAAGATGAAAAGAACATGAATGTCTAAGTGATTTAAACTAGTTTGAAGCCAAATGAAACAGCGTTGACAAACAGGAGAAAAAATGTGTGCAACGAAACAAAAGGCTTTTCTATCTACAAATCCCCATCATTTACCATGGATTTACTGTAGTAACACTAACTGCACCATGGTATTGTGGCAGAAATGTGGGCTATTAATACAGAATTTTATAATATTATTACATATTTATTATATTATTATTAATATTTTATTATATTAATGTAGATGTATTAGGGATGCTCATTTCGGTTAATTTTCCCGACTGACAACCGATGCTCATTAATCGATTATTAACCGTTAACTGATAAGATTATAATATTGAATAATATTAACAGAGAAAAACAGAATAAAATCATATAAATAAAAACCATAAAATAAATAGGCCTACACTAAATATTTTTCACTTAAATAATTACCAAAAGATGCCACAATGAAAATATACTGAATCCGTTTTGAGCTTTGAAGAACCGGAATAGTTTTTAGGAGTAATTGTTCTATAAACCATCAAGAAACAGCGGCGAGAAGAACATACGTGACAATGTTTACTTTAATAAACTTGACCAAAACCCACACTACGAAAAGCCTTAAACAAGGCTTCAGATGGCACTGATGCACAGGGAATACAGAGATAACGCCTCGCTAGAGCGGCCAGCCTTGGGAAGCGCCATTCATTTGCTTTCCACCAGTCAAGAGCTTGTACTACTGCTGTATTTTAATACTGCGTAGCATATTTTAAAACAGTGTAAAAATAAAAAAATACCTTTTAAACCGCTTACCTGATAGTATTAATCGGTCAAAATTCTTACTATCGGTTAACGGTTTAACGCCAATATGATATGTAATAAATGAGTAGCCTACTGGAATAAATAAGTATTTTTGTGATTAAGCTGTATCGTTTGTGGATTTATACTAAATGTATTTAGGCTACTGTTTTTCATACAAATACATTTTGTATAACTGTGGTCCATGACGACTAGGCAAAACAACAACAGAGTGGCGTGCTAGATGCTACAACTTCTGCATTTTTTCATGAGACTCACTGTGTTACCATGGTTTCTACAGCAGTAAAAGCAGAAACCGAGGATAACGCGGACATGACACCATTGACAGGCGACGCAATAAGGGTCTGACACTGGTTACACTGGTTAAAATGGAAAATTTCTCTGTTTTCTCTGTTGAAATTTGTAATGGATTGTTGGAAACATTTGGGATCATGTAAGTGCACAAGTCAACAAAATATCTAACTGTTCTAGTGGTTTTTGGATATTTTAATGCAAAATCTTACATATCGTGCCTTTAACAAAGATCCAACAATATTATAATTCTGGCCATTGCAGATATTAGTCAATATTTACTTTTAAATTATATCATATAGGCCTAATTAATCAATATTTATAAATTATATTTTATTACTATTTAAAAGTATAATTAGTTAAATAAATAATTATATTTCATGGATTAAAACTGATAAATGAATCCTATTTAAAGGGATAGTTCACACAAAAATTCTCTCACCCTCAAGTCATTCCAAACCCATAAGACTTTGTGAATAAAAGCCTAAATTCAATCCATTAATATGGATTAGTTTTACAATTTCTTTATGAACTTTTTGATGCATCGTGGTAGTTGTGTAGAAGAGTACAGAAAGCTCTCGATTTCAGAAGTTCAGTTCCGAAGACGAACGAAGGCCTTACGGGTTTGGAAGGACATGAGGGTGAGTAAGTAATGACAGAATTTTCATTTTTGGGTGAAGTATCCCTTTAAAATAAAAACACAACTCCGTAGTTGTTCAGGTTAGATGAGGACAAAAGTAATCAAAAATATAATAATAGATGGAAAAGGGTGTCCAATTAAATACCCAATACTACCCTATAAGCAATAAATAGAATCAATCAATACTAATATTAATGTTAACATAAATTCTCATGTACATTTCTGGATACCTTTTCAGTGCTTTGACAACGGGTAGTGAGGCCATGAATACAAAACAAACAGTTACATTATTTTCATGCCTGGTCTACTGGAACATTTTCTTAAATGTCAAGCATCCATGCAGGCTACATTTATCTAATGTAAATAAACAAATTAAGCAGAAAAATGACCCTTAAGAATGGTATGTGTGACTGGAAAATAACAAAAATGCATTACAACTCAACACATCTACCATTTGGAAAATGTCACCAGACAGTGTAGAAGAAGCAGGAAACTGAAAACCAGCTGTATCTCTGAAGACCTCCAAAGAATGACATTTTAAGAAACTTTCATCTTAAACACAAAAGGAGTGCTGTGTGATTGGTCTGAGTCAGTTCATTCATAGAGAAACGTCTAACAAACAGCTGGAGGTGAAGACTGCCACACCAAACACAAATGGACAACTTAAGGCATCTAAATATGAATTATTATTATTTTTTTGGTATTTGTAGAATCTGCCACTCTCCTTAAAGTACAGTCAAACAGCCAGTATATGAATGTGAAACACTCCCAACTGAAATGTGTAAGCCTATAAAAAAATTAAAAAAGCACAAGGAGGTTTTCCTCTCCAAAGACAGCTAATGGTGCAAACAATAACAGTCAGTATCAGCTGAGATGAGTCTTGCTTCAGTAAACCTCTAAGCTTATCATCTTGCAACCAAAACTTCCAACAGGAAACGATTACTCACCCACAACTCCACTACTGATCAGATATTATTTTGCAACCTCCTCTTTGCATGCACATAAAAGGACAGAGACCTTACAAATGAGATTCATTACTGCATAAACAAAATAAGGTTTTAAACCATTAGTTAGCATCAATATGGGCATGTGGGAAGAAGTTTTTTGACATGAACAATATCTTCAAGTCAACCTTTATATAAACATTGACAGGTTTGGTTCACATATAATAATAATATCATCCAACTGCAAGTGTTTTAAGGAACAAAACAGAATGTCTTTCATTAAACTTAAGGTTAAGCAACAGAAAATCAAAGCAGACCTCTGATGATCCTGACGTGCATGGATCCAACAGATGGTGCCAATTGTCCGTTGCGAGACATACTGAACTTCTCTTCCCTTGTTAAATCCAATTCATTGATCAATAACGGACACAAACAAAGAAAAAGACTGCAGGTTTGACTCACCGAATGGTTTATTCCCCACATGAGGACACTGAGCAGAGGGTCGCTGGCACGAAACAGCTTCACTTTCTGAGCCACGAAGTGTTTCTTCTTCGTTTTTGTTTTGCTCGCAAACGATGAGACAGTGTTACCAGCCGAGGCCATTGTTGGTTGTATAACAATAAATTAACTATCACACAGTGACAAGTGTTTTAATTAAGCTAGTGGTGTCCTAACTGTCTCTTAGTAAAATATCATTTGGCATAACGTTCAGTTAGCTAACCGCAGCCAGCTAGCCGTACCAACTCAACTATTAGCTCTCTAGACAGATCAATAACTCGCCAAATGTGCTGAAACAGTCTGCTGTTATATATAACATTAAAGTTAAGAGCAAAACGCGCTGTTATTTTAAGTTCTCGCCCGTAAACTGCAAAAGCTCCTTAAGACTTCATTAGTAAGCCTTCCTAACTTGCTAACTAGCTAGCCTGACAAACCAGCCTCCCCCTCGGGAGCCTTTTTAACACTTCGCTTAAGGAAAAACAGTAGAAACACTGACGGATACAACTGAAAATAGAGAATGAAATGTAATCCGAACGACGTCAGTCTAATTTGAGGAAAAAAGAGCGGGTGGCGAGACATCCACTGCAGCGCTGCTCCATTAGCATGCTAACGCACCCCAGCCAGGCTAAGCCAGCAACCCTTCAAATATGTCTCAAGCAAAATCCCACTCCCACTTTCTTTCTTTGTCGTTTGTCTGCCCCGAAAAGATGTTTACTTTTAGACGAAGCCAGTATTCCGAGCGTGGAAAGTGTCCGAGTCTGAATTCGGTGTGAATTTTGTCAGCTATATCTAAATTGCTTGAAGTTGGCGTATCCGGCTCATCCGCACTGCCCGACTGACGGACTGACAGCTACACACGCACACACACACACACACACACACACACACACACACACACACACACACACACACACACACACACACACACACACACACACACACACACACACACACACACACACACACACACACACACACACACACACACACACACATTTTGATTTATAACTCAAATGTTTATTTTAATTGAGGACAATTAAAAGTATCTAGTTGTAGAAAAAAATTATAATAATAATACATGGGAAGAAAAACAAATGTCTACAATAGCCTAAATAAAAACCTAAACAAATACTTTCTTGTTTAGAATATGTGATTTGGCAAAGATAGATAGATAGATAGATAGATAGATAGATAGATAGATAGATAGATAGATAGATAGATAGATAGATAGATAGATAGATAGATAGATAGATAGATAGATAGATAGATAGATAGATAGATCCATGGTGGCACTGGGTGTGTTGCATAGTCTTATTATGGCTTTCTGTGGCGCTCCCTGCAACACCTACTACTGAACATGCTCATCATTCCAGCAAGCATGTCACGGAGTGGGTGGGTAGTGTACTGTCCATGAGTCTGACTGAACATGATTCTCATCAGAGGTCCAGGTCTGCTCCAATGACAGCTGTTTTTCTAATGAGTTCATACCATTTTAGATGGAGGAAATTCGAGATGATGCTGACACTTCTCCAACAATATAGAGTAAATGCTTTAACCCGCAACACCTAAATGCTCTGTACAAATAGTTTCATTTATTACACAAAATATCGTATTAAATAAATATAATTAAATCGCATTTAATAAATAGTGCTTTCGGATTGTATTAAAATATTATAGAACAATGAATAAGACATTGAATAGAATAGATGTCTTACATGGAAATAATATATTACTTGATAATATTTCATGTTTTATGCGGGTGGCTATTGTACTATTGCCGTTGAGCTTGTTATTTTAATGATTTTTTTCTTATAATTATTCATTTCATTATTTTGTATAGCATTTCATAAATGATTACGTCAGAGCCACCTAACGGTTCATGTTTTAAACAAATAAATAAATAATTGAGCAAACTTGTTTCAGAGTGATTCTTACCCCACCTACAGGTGAAATGGTCAATTACACCTGTCACCTAGCAACAGCAGCTAAACAGAAACACAAGCGCACAGCTTTCAGTGTAGCAGGTATTTTTTTTCTATGTTGAATTTGTTTATAATTATGTTTCGTGGAAATTGTTGTAGATGTTTTTGTTACTATTTATCTTGTTGGCGGGTTTTCTGTGTTAGTTGATAGGCTACATTGTTTCTTTATTTATGTAGTTTGGAGTTTTTGACATCTAGATGGGGAAAAAAGTCAAAAAAGAGGCCGAGTCATTCCAGAAAGATGTGGTGAGAAAGTCTTCATTCGTGTGATTTTCCAGGGATTTCTTGAAATATTTCCAAACTTTTAAATTTAACTCTTTTTATTCCCTGTAAAAAAAAAACTAAAAAAAAAAAAAAAAAAACTGCATATGCTGGTTGGGTATGTTTTAAAGCATGGCAGCTAGTTTGAGCTGGTTTCTGCTGGTCCTCTGTTGGTCATGAACTGGTTTAAGCTGGTCCTAAACTAGAGCTAACTTAGTTGCTTAGGACCAGCAGTCCAGTCCAGCTCTTGACCGGCTTAAACCAGTTCATGACCAACTAAGGACCAGCAGAAACAAGCTCAAACCAGCTGCCATGCTGTTTTTTTTTTTTTTTTCAACAGGGTTGATGCTTTTCAATCAAAAAGTTACTAAAAGAAAGACAATATTGACATACATGACATACAACATACTGACCAAGAACTCCAGATGAGAAAAGCATTCCTTACTCTCTGAGTCAGCCAACCTTTTAATAACTGTCAAGTATTATTCTTTCAGTTCGACCCTCTACCTATCGAGAGCAAAACAGCAGCGACAGCGGTTCTCATGCTCGGCTCTCCTGAAGAAGAGGTGCTGGCAAAAGCTTGTGAAGCCATCCACAAATTCGCAGAAAAAGGTAACAGTGTCATCTAGTCTTACAGTCTAAGGTCATTGAGAATTTTGCAGAGGTAAGTGCTCACTATGTTCCCTTGTGTGGCTCTCCTTCATTGATCCCTGTGTGTGTTTTTGCTGTTGTGTTGCTATTTTTAGGTGATGAGAATAAGACTTCTTTGATGTGCTTGGGAGCGATTGAACCTCTTTCTCGTCTCATATCTCACGAGGACAAGACTGTGCGCAGGAATGCTGTCATGGCTCTGGGCGTCATGGCTTCTAACTGTACGTAGGGTACAAAAATAGTCACTGCTAGTAAATCAAAGGATGTTCTGCAACATAGTTTTCATTTTTAGTTGACATATTTAAACAGATGAAGTTAAAAAGTGTTTGAAGACACTGGATGTGATACCTGCAATCATCAGCAAACTGTCACCTGAAGGTACAGGCAGTTTTTTCATTTTCAAATTAAATATGCATTATATATATATATATCACTGTTTGGATTTAAATATGCAAATGCTTAAGAGTCTATGATTGGTTCATTATTGCAGTGATTATTATGTTTCTAACATGTTATATGTTTGGCAACAGTTCTTCTAACCCTAATAGTGTGTAGCTTTTCATTTCTTAAACAACCATGTAGGAAGACACATCATGGCCATATTTCAGGATGACAATGTCAAGATTCGTCAGCCTCAAATTGTGAAAGAATGGTTGGAAGGGAGCATGAAGAATCATTTTCACACATGAATTGGCACTTCTGAGTCCAGACCTTAAATTCATTGAAAGTCTTTGGGATGTGCTGGAAATAGTGATGGAAATAAATGTTGTGATGTTATTCTATTCTAGCACATCCCAAAGACTTTCAGTGAATTTAAGGTCTGGACTGCAGGAGCCAATTCATGTGTGAAAATTATTCTTCATGCTCCCTCCCAACCATTATTTTACAATTTGAGCCTGATGAATCTTGACATTGAATATGGCCATGATTAGTCTTAGTTAAAAGCTAGACACTCCATCTCAATTAGCGTTAGAAGAACTGTTGCCAAACATATAACATGCTAGAAACATAATAATCACTGCACTGCAATAATGATCCAATCATAGACTCTTAAGCATTTTCCTATTTAAATCCAAACAGTTCCTTTTTTTTTTTTTTTTTTGTGCCAGTGTGTATATATATATATATATATATACATTCACTTTTTAATTTATTTTGCTCAAACCTTACCTGCCACCTTCTTTTCCTCAGAGAATGTTGTGGTCCATGAGTTTGCCACTTTGTGTTTGACGTCATTATCAGTGGACTTCTCCTACAAGGTCCAGATATTTGACCACAAAGGACTTGAACCTCTTATTCAGCTCTTGTCTAGCCCGGATCCTGATGTGAAGAAAAATTCTGTGGAGTGCATATTTAATCTTGTACAAGTAAGACAACAGATGTCAGAGTCAGACAGAAGGTCTGTTGTGCATTAGACTAAAAGGCATTTGTCAGGGTGGTATTTTACAGCACTAACAAAACACAGTTGTTAGATGAAAACTGAATTTAAAACGATTTGTATTTTCAATGACGTCATAGATATTTGATAAGATTTAAAAGCATAACCCTTTGAATTCCATAAGGATGCTGTTAAAATCAATTATTTGTGCTCTTCTGGTTTGTGCACACTCAGGACATTCAGAATCGAGTGGCCGTGCAGCGTCTAAATGGACTCCCCCCACTTCTGGATCTGCTGCGCTCGGAATACCCAGTTATTCAGCAACTTGCACTGCGCACCATCGAGAACATCACCACTGACAGTGAAACCCGTGTGGCCTTTAGGAATATACAGGGCTTTGACAGAATCCTGGAGCTCCTTGCGACCAAAGTAGGCTAATTATTCTCATCTGTATTATTCATGAGCATTTAGCCATTTCGAAATTGCTTCTTAGTCACCTTCATTATGAGCAATCAAACTTCTTGTACGCAAGTGGAGAACAATTCAAGAGATTCAATCAAAATCAAGCAACATACGATTGAGCAGTAATGGCAGCTGTGTCTCTACAGGAGTTTAGTGAACTGCATGAGGAGGCTCTCAGGGTTATCTGGAACTGTCTGGAAGACAACAAGTCCATGCAGCTTATTCAGACGATGGGTGGCCTGGAACAGATACTGCAATTTGTTGGCACGACCACACTGCCTGAAGCGCAGGCAAATGCAATCAAAGCCATAGCCAGGATGGCACAGAGCAGTAAGGGGGAAAAAATCATCACACACTTTTTTTGACAAATGATAGTTTGTGCTCTATACACCGATCAGGCATAATATTATGACCACCTTCCTAATATTGTGTTGGTCCCCCTTTTGCTGCCAAAACAGCCCTGACCCGTAAAGGTGTGGACTCCACTAGACCCCTGAAGGTGTGCTGTGGTATCTGGCACCAAGATGTTAGCAACAGATCCTTTAAGTCCTGCAACTTGCGTGGTGGGGCCTCCATGAATTGGACTTGTTTGTTTAGAACATCCCACAAATGCTCGATTGGATTGAAATCTGGGGAATTTGGAGGCCAAGTCAACACCTCTAACTCATTGTTGTGCTTCTCAAACCAGTCCTGAACCATTTTTGCTTTGTGGCTGGGTGCATTATCCTGCTGAAAGAGGCCACAGCCACCAATGAATACCGTTTCCATGAAAGGGTGTACATGGTCTGCAACAATGCTTAGCTAGGTGGTACGTATCAAAGTAACATCCACATGGATGGCAGGACCCAAGGTTTCCCAGCAGAACATTGCCCAGAGCATCACACTGCCTCCACTGGCTTGCCTTCTTTGCATAGTGCGTCCTGGTGCCACACACACCCAGCCATCCACGTGATGTAAAAGAAAACGTGATTCATCAGACCAGGCCATCTTCTTCCATTGCTCCGTGGTACAGTTCTGATGCTCACATGCCCACTGTTGCCACTTTCGGTGGTGGACAGGGGTCAGCATGGGCACCCTAACTGGTCTGCGGCTATGCAGCCCCATATGCAACAAACTGCAATGCAATGCACTGTGTATTCGGACACCTTTCTATCAGAACCAGCATTAACTTCTTGAGCAATTTGAGCTACAGTAGCTCGTCTGTTTGATCGGACCACACGGGCCAGCCTTCACTCCCCACGTGCATCATTGAGCCTTGGCCACCCATGACCCTGTTGCCGGTTCACCCTTCCTCGGACCACTTTTGATAGATACTGACCACTGCAGACCGGGAACACCCCACAAGAGCTGCAGTTTTGGAGATGCTCTGACCCAGTCGTCTAGCCATCACAATTTGTCCCTTGTCAAACTCGCTCAAATCCTTACACTTGCCCAATTTTCCAGTTTCTAACACATCAACTTTGAGGACAAAATGTTCACTTGCTGCCTAATATATCCCACCCACTAACAGGTGCCGTGATGAAGAGATAATCAGTGTTATTCATTTCACCTGTCAGTGGTCATAATGTTATGCCTGATCGGTGTATACTGTCAGACAACATGTGCAGTAATTGTAAAACAGCTTGTCACTGGGCAGTACAAAAAGTACATATTTGTACCTCATGTAATATTTTAGTACCTTAAAGATGTAATTAGCCTTAAAAAAATGATCCATGTCATAATTTAATCGCCCTCATGTTGTTCTGAAACTTAATGACTGTGGAACATAAAAGAAGATATTTTGTTTTTTTGCCCATGCAATGGAAGCCAATGTTCACCAAAATGGCTTGGTTACCAACATTCTTCCTTTTCTTTCTGTTTTTTTATTTTTTATTCTGCAGACAAAAGTAAGTCATACAGGTTTGTAATGACATGAGGGTGATGACAGAATTTTCATTCTTGGACAAACTATCCAGAAGGGTACTTATAAGAACTTTAAGGGTACACATTTTTCTATTAAATATTTTCTTTTAAGTGTTCATACAGGTATTAGTACCTTAAAATACATATTTTTACATATTGTACAGGTACCCTTAAAGTACTAATATAATTTTCTCACCCTCAAGTTGTTCCAAACCTGAATGAATTTCTTTCTTCTGCTGAACACAAAGGAAGAAAGAACTTAACAGTACTTTAAGGGTACATATTTGTACTTTATGATTGCATATTAGTACTATTAGAGGATATATTAGCAGGGTGTATATTTGAATTTCCATATATATATATATATATATATATATATATATATATATATATATATATATATATATATATATATATATATATATATATATATATATATATATATATACACACACACACATTTTTAAGGGCAATATATTAATACCTTAATAGGACATACTTCTTCAAGGGTACATATTTGTACTATTTACAGGTACAAATTAGCACCTTAAGATGACATCTTACTCTCAAAAATTTCAATTGACAGTAAAATTCCATCAAAAATGTAATGTAATAATCCTTACACATTCATTATATATATAAAAACTAGAGCTTAATAAAAATGTTGTATAAATCTTAATTATTAAAACATGAATTTAAACATTTTCTTTATGAATACAAATCACATAAACTAAATGGTCCATTCTCTTGTTCCATTAAGTTAATACAAAATCTAGTTCTTATATGCATTTAAAATTCTTAATTCATAATGAATAATGTGCAAAGTGCAATATGCAAAGATTATTCAATTCAATTTGATGGAATTTTACTATTAATTGAAATGTGTACATTTTGAAAAAGGATTAACATTTTTTTTTGTGTAATATTTTAAGAGTACATATTAGTACCCTAAAGGTAACTTTTTTGAGCAATGTTGCTGGGCAATGGGCAACCAGGTGAGACACAGGGACCATGCCTGATCTAAACTATCCAGATAGAAATGTTGGCCATTCTCAAATAGGAAAGTGCCCAAGCAACATTACCCAGCAACATTGCTCAAAAAGTTGCTCTGTGTATCATCACCTTAAGGGTGACCTGAACATAGGTGCAGCTTTAAGATATACTTATGTTTTGCACATTTTGTCTGACAGAGTATAGTAGTAGAAACTAGTATAAAGCAAAAGTTAATCAAGTTAATTTTCTCTCCATAAAGGTGAGAACAGAAAAATTCTGCATGAACTGAATGTAGAAAAAGCCCTCACTGATCTTCTCATGCAGGAGAATGAGAGTGTACGTACTGCTGTATGCCAGGCTGTGGCAGCAGTGGGCAAAAACCTTGCCAGCAGGGATACATTCAGATGCCTGGGTAATCCCATTTACATGAAGTATCCAGATTTATTTCCCTTTTTAATTCGATCTGACTTTAGTTTTGTTTAATCTATCATCTTGTCCTTTTGTGTCATTGAAGAGCTGATGTGTCTGAGTTTCAGATGCGATCGGGCCCATCGTGCTGCTGCTGGACAGTGAGGGAAGTGAGTTGAGAACGGCCGCCGCAGAGGCCCTGTCCAGTCTGACCAACAGCAACAATCTCAATGCTTAGTGCGTCATAATTGAAGTGCAACAAGACTGTATGGTCAATAAGTACAGTATTGCACAACTCTACAGTAATGTACCCTTCTTTTTCCCTTTTCAGTGCTATATATGATGCGGGGGGTGACAAGTTCTTGGTGCAACAGCTGCGAGACAGCTGCACTGGAGCAGCTGTGCATGCGGCATCAGTCTTGACAAACATGGCATCGCAGGAGGAGCTGCGCAGAAGCATTCTGGCCCATGAAGCTATGCCAGCATTGGTGGAGCTGCTACACTCCACTGACAACAACACACTCAGCAGTGCAATGCAGGCTGTGGCTTCACTGGTCTGTGATGCAGAGGCCAGGCTAGAGGTAGCAGTGCACTGCACAAAAAAAGTCAATTTTAAAGGTCTACACAATCGCCACAGCTTATCAGCTGAGTGTAGAAAAAACAACCTTTTTTTTTCTGGGTCAGGGGTGTGAAGGACGCAAATGGATGTTGTTCTACATTGCATTATGTGTGGTTTCTGGTGATTGTTTTTCTGTTTTTCTTTACATGCAGCTGAGAAATGTTGGAGGCCTGTCACCTTTAGTTCAACTACTCAAATCGATCAATGCTGATATTCGGAGAAACGCTTGCTGGGCAATTAGTGTGTGTGCAAACGACGAAATAACAGCCCTAGAATTGTGCAATGCTGGGTAAGCATGTTTTATGCTTTAATACACTAAATTCAAGGTTGTTGTTTTTTACACCGTATATGGAGCAAGTTTCCTTACCTCAAAAGGGGGTGATCAGCCTTTGATTTAAAAAAGATAAAAAAACATTAACTTAGTTAACTTAGCAGTTTAGCATTAGAATGAACCGTTAAAGTAAAAGCAGTAGATGGCAGTAAATCCCAAATATAAGATTTCTGGAAGGAAATGAAGCCTACTTTAGGACCAGATTTGCATTTTGCATTTGTGATTATTTGTTATGACAGTAAAACTATTTTCTTTCAAACTTCTCATTCCTGTAATGCATCTGGACATTTTACATAATTCACATTATTCCCAGTAGCCATTTGCATTATATTGTAATAACAGTTATTTTTAAATCAATTGAAATACATTAATTTAAGTACATTTTGAATGAATAAATGGAAGAAGAACAAATCATATAAAAATAGTTTACAAATTAAATAATATATTTTTCCCTCACACTTTTTGCATTACATTATGTTTATATTTATATGACAATAGGTAGATAAATATTTATAATTTCCATAAAGATAATATCACAATGCAATACTACTACTATTCAAATCTTGAATTTTTATGTCTTTCATTTGATTTGGTGGTGAAATATGACCAGGACAAGTTCCTGACAGGTTTTGAGAAATTCATTCTTTTAGATGTTTTGGCTGTTTAAAAGTAATTTGTTTTGTTGTCATCAATCTTACAGAGCTCTAGAGATACTCCAGGAAATCAACCTGTCACCACACCGTAACAACAAATTTAGTGAGCTGGCACTACAGAAGCTTCTGGACAGCAATCTATCGTTGAAGTATAGTCTGACAGGACACCTGTCAGCCAGCGATATAACCACTGATGGCTTCTACGACCCTGGACAGGTCCAAGCATGAATGTTTTTCAAGAGAAAAATAAATCCTCAATCGTAGCGATTGCACAAATCAATAACTCTTTCTCGTTTCTTTTGCTTTCTCTTCTTCCCTCTGCAGATAAGAATAGGTCATCAGGTTCCTACCTTAGAGGATATATCAAAACAAGTGGTCAACCAACATCGAGCCACTATTGCGGTTAATGGAAAACCCCCGGATCAGTATGTTAAGGACAAGGGTTATGCTTAGGAAAATCCAAACCTACTGTTTCAAATGACTGTCACATGAAACTTGCTCAAACATCAAACATTGAATCAAACAGCTCCACAAATAGCAGTTTTCCTCACTGATTTGGTGTATTCATAGTCATTTGGGGGGCACATTTAGTCTATTTTCACTGGCATTTAGATCTCTTTTCACTTCTGCGATCTCACTTTAGAGACAAAACAAGCTCTTTGTGGAGAATAAAGACTTCAGAGCCCGTCCTCTTCCACACCATTAGTTCTACAGCAGCACACTTGAATATTAAATACCTCTGTTGCACAACAGATAGATGTAGATAGATGAATTTCCCCTGGGGGAAATTCTTTTGCATCATTGGCTCTGGAATCTGGCATAGAGCTCCCACAGGAGAAATGGGAATTCTGCCACTGAGGCTGAAACGACACAATTTATGCTCAGTTCAAGTTAATTACATTTAAAGATTCTAAATTGTAAACAGAACATTTTTGTTTTTGTTTTTGTGGATTTGGTTCTACCATTCAAATGAGTTGATTGCCAAGTGAGCACAAAGGTCTTTTGATCCACAGCTCTAGGAAATGTTGTGAAGTAGTTTGCTGTTTTTGCTTAGTGGATGTTAAGGTTTAAAAATGCTCATTAATTTTTTGTCTTCTATCAGATTTATTACCAAAGGACCAGATGATCGTAAACCAGACAGTCCAACAGAAACTACTGCCTCATCTGTTATGAGCAGCACAAGGAGCAGCAAAACACCAAGGTGTGTGTGTTGTGTATACTTAGTGCTGGGTAGTAACTGATTACATGTAATCAGGATTATGTATCAGATTCCAAAAAATAAGTACTTGTAATTTGGTTTACATTTGAAATCAGACTCATAATCAGACTAATGTACACATTAAAATGTACAAATTCACATCATTTCATTTTTACATGCAATGTAAGGATTCCCCAACTTTTTTCTTTGCCCTAATATATTTACTTAAAGTAAGCCCTTAAGTTGTAAGTTGATAAGTTAATAAAATTAAGTAAATAATAATAAATACAATTAAGTTCAAGATTCAAGAGTTTTATTTGTCACATACACAGTTATATACAGAATATACAACCGGCAGTGAAATGTAAGCAGGTCCGCTCCATGGGCAGTGCAAATTCACAGTTAAAAACACAAGGGGGAAATTATAATAGAGGCTATAAAAGAAGTTCACAGTTCTTTTATGTTGGTTAATGGTCATATGACATGCAGGTTTTATATTAAAAATACTTATTTTAATTTTACATTTTTATTCAACTCACAAAAACTCAGTTTGGGGAAACCCTGATGTAATTTGATATTTAATGTACTTCATCAATAATGTTGATAACTAAGAATGGAATATATTTTCTTTCTCTTTGTATTTTATATCAATATGGTACAAGAGTATCCTATTCAAATCAATGTGATAATTGAGTTAGGTCAAAAGTCATCTAAAAGTAATCAAAAGTAGTACCTTAAATGTGCAATGTAATGGATTACATTACTAGCTATAATTTACATCATGTAATTTGGAATCAGTAACCGACTTTATCTTTCTAAAGTAAAATGAAGGGAAAGGGTCACAAAGAGGATGAGAAAAAGAAGGACGAGGATGAGAGTAAGCAACAGCAAGAGACTGTGGTGGATGAAACATGGAGCTTGCCATATGACGCTGCGTTTCATAACCTTCTCAAAGAGGCTGCCGAATCCATCTCGCCACTTCATGATGAGGTCAAAATGTATACAGCTTTGGGCATGTACGTTTTTTTTTTTCTTTTCATTGTCATCCCACATTCAGTATCCACATGGCTGAAATGTGACAAGTGATGGTTTCTCACAGGTTAGTGTGTGAAGCAATGGGTGGCCAGGTTGAGCCAGAGAAGCTGCATGACTTCCTGTGGGAACTGCATATTAGCGAACTGAAGTTTGAAGCCTGTTCCAACATCGTTCTCATTGGAAAGATAAAAAAGGGCACCTACTTTCACAGAGCGTTGCTTTTCAAGGTAATTTATGCTTTTGCTATTGACAGGACCCTCTCTTTGCTTGAGTGTGTAAAAAACGGACCTGACAGTGACAGCTTTGTTCTTCAGGATTGTAAAAAAAATGAATAACCATATATTTGAAGGGATGTGTCCCCATAAATGTCTGTGGTGGTTATGACCATAGTTGCAGCTGATATTTCTGCACAACTGTGTGTAAGAGATTAACTGCAATACATTTTAGGTTCTTGCAGACCGAATTGGACTGAGCTGCAGTCTCATACGAGGAGAATACAACCGTGCCTGGAACGAAATCCTCATCACTGGTCCAAAGAAACGTTATGGATACTCTCAGCCTGAAAGCTATATCATAGATCTCATGCACCAACCTGGAAACCTCATGAAAAGTAACTCACCAGCAGCTTTAGCATATCAGACCATTTAGTAGGCCTATAGGCTATATATGGGAAACAATGTGGCAAAGTGGTTCAATCATATTTTTACAAGTATATTATAATAATCTGTTAAAGTGAAGTGAATTAAATCCAAATAAAGTATTATCAAAACTGATGTGTACTCTGGTCAAATCTTCGTCCCACTGAATTATATCTGATGATAATAACTGGTTGAGGAAGGCTACGTTTCTCTCAGTTGTGAAGGTCAAAGTCTACGATGAAATAGAGACTGGTGATAAGAGCGAAAACATTACGATAAGAAAGAAAATCAAATTTTTAAAAACTTGCATGATGCGGTTAGTCTAGTGACAAAAGGTGCAAAGTTTGATCAGGTTCAGCCAGTCGACCGTGACCCATAAAGTTGTGACCGTTTTCCGGTGCTCGAGCTGTGAGGGGGGAATGAAGACAACTGTGCTCAATTCAGCTTCTTTTCAGTCTATTGGGTAGCCCATGTTAACTAGTGGAGAAAGTCAGGCCACTGCACGAAAAATGTCACGCTTTCTAGTTCGCGTCTCCTCTATCGTTTCCAGCGGAGCGACTGCCAAATCAATTTTACCTCAAAAGAGGATATTTGTAGGGTTTCGGCTGATTTCTACATCAACGGGTAGGGTTTTATTTCGTATATATCTGTATTGTGTTAAAAATTATTTGCCGCAATATATTCTTTCAATTGTAATTGTATTATATTTTGTGTAGCCTACTTTAATGTTTGTGCAACTGCATTTAGTTATCTAATGAGTCGGTGCAAAGTGCAGTTATTCTAGTCATGTAGCACAGAACATGCATGCGTGACCTGATTACTCAAATGCAGTGTTGATGATTTTTCAAAAATAAAATTAAATAAAACTTTTATTACCTCGACATCAAAATAAAAAAATCTATAAATAATATTAGCTATATATTATATAATAGATTATATTTCTTAGATATGATCATATGATTTCTTTTATTTCGGTTTTAAACTGAGATTTGAGACAAACCAGCTAATGGTAGCTACAAATCCATGTTGTTAATGGTGTTTTCTCACCAGAAATGTCACACCCTACAGAAGACTAACATGATGGGATGTGAAAGCTGTAAACCTGAAAACTGTTACTAATTAAAATAATATTCCCAAGATGACGTTTTGTTTGAAACACGTGCATAGGGAAATGTAAAAAGTAACAAACACCTGGACTCTTAAATTGCCATTTTTACATTCTTTACATACTGTGGGTTTCATATGTTATCCAGTGTAAATATGTGATGGGGACAAAAAATGTATTGCATTTATGACTGTTTGCACAGGTTTGCAGTCATTGATACGTTATGACCAGTCCACAGATTGGCAGAGGAAGCTGACTCCAGAACAGTATGTTGTTACAAGAGAAAAAGCCACAGAGGTGGTAAGTTAACAAAGCAATAATAATGTTTAAAGAACAATACACAATATGCATGTGTATGCATATGCACAAAATTGCATAGCTTACACAATTTTTAATACGTTCATATTTCTATAAGTACATCATTTTTATTTTATAGCCGTTCAGTGGCATCTACTTGAATCACAATGAGGTGGGTATGTACCACTGTGTTTGCTGTGATTCCCCTCTTTTTAGGTAAGAATTAAAAAAAAATCAAAATACAATTAAAATTGTGTAATTCTCCATTAAGACACTCTGACACTTTCATGACAGTATTTACAATTATAAAGGAAAAAAAATTAAGGATCAAAAATGTATATTTATGAAAATATTAAAGCTGCAGTCCTTAACTTTTTTTGGTTAAAAATTATTATCTCCTTACCTGGTAGCTTTCCGTAGGAAATTCGAGCATGCCACCATTCATCTTTGCGTCAATACGTCACATCTGTATACAGAAGGAGTCCAGCTAGTAGGCTATCGCATGTGAGGATGCTGCAGGTGGTGGATCATTTATAGCCTTTTCTCACAGCAGTTGGATTGATTAAATTTATCATTTTGATGGTGGATTGTAATCCAGAAAAAAATAAACGACAGTCATCAGTGACAACTGGAGATTCACCCATAGTCAAAAGCAAAAGATTAGACTGTACAGAAATCTACATGTAACGATAATACACACTAAATACACGTAGTCACACAATACTGATGTTGTTAACATTAACAATTTGAAAACAAAGTATAACAATAATAATCATTTGCACGGTTTGATGTGATATGAGTTAAGCGATCCTTAGATTTAATCACCGTTGGTAGCACGATTTATTGTAATGCTTTTTTCCTCAGTTGGTCAAAACAAAAATGGCAGACATGTTACTTACTTGTTCAGATGACATTTTGCAAGGAAAATTCTTATTTTGGTCATACTCCAAGACATAGAATCTGTGATTCTGAAGTACAGTATCCACACCGGTGCGGTGACTGAGTGCCACACAAAGCCCTCAAAACATTAGATACATCCGCGCTGAGGAGCTGTGCAGATACACAACCCGCGTAAAGACGATAATTCCACAAATTTCACCCTGCAGCTCAGGCTGGAAACCTGTACATATTTCTATCCTGCTTCTGTTACAATTTTGCAGGAACCAATCACAAACCGGCTTATCCACCCGGCACGCTATTGGCAGGTTTAACAAGATGAAGGATGGATCGTTGGTCTGATTGGTTGAAGGACTATCCAATTTCGTACAGAGTCATTTGAACTATGCTGTTGATCACGCCTCTTGTGCAGTAGAAAATACAGAGCAGACTCCCCAGACCAATGTCCAGTCTTAAAACACTGAGCTTGGTCTGGTGATAGCCAGACAAGCAAATAATTGCAATTTGCATGTTCCAAACAGAGATGCGACAAAGAGGCAAAACTTATGGACTGCACCTTTAAATATGAGAAATAAATGAAATAAATATAAAAAATATATTTTGCATAAGTTTAAAAATTATATAAATTACAATTATATAAATTTAATTCTGCCTTTGGCTCCAATAGCTCAGAAGCAAAATATGATGCAGGAACTGGGTGGCCGTCCTTCTACGAGGCTCACGGGACATGGGAAAAAGACGAGAGTCATGCCAACATTGTCCGTCGCCCTGACAACTCGCTTGGCAGCACAGGAACAGAGGTTATCTGCAAACATGTGAGTGCAGGACAAAATGATGTCAGACGGTTGGGTTATTGTGTTGGCAATATACAATGTAATGAGTAAAAATTCCACTCTTCATTTATAACATGTAATTTTGTTTTATAGTGTGATGGTCATCTTGGACATGTCTTTGATGATGGTCCAGATCCGACTGGCCAGAGATTCTGCATCAACAGCGTAGCTCTAAACTTTAAGCCCAGAGAAAAATAACGCAGAGACAGCCAGCAGTTATATCCTTAGACAGGATTTTACAATTATTCAGTGCAAATAAAGAAAAAAATAGCATTTGAATAACAAATGTCCATTGTTGTATGCTATAGGAGTTACAGTTTACAATGTTTATTGCTTGAAGGTTGTATGTAAGGGAAAGTGGTTGATTAAACATCCCATATCTCCCGCCTCAAAAAAGGTGTCATTATTTTCCTGTCCACTTTAATGTTGCATTTTGATATCTTGTATTTTTGCATACCACTGTACATTCAAATATGAAAATGCACATGCTTTACACTTAAAATGAAGGTTTCAAAAGGGTTTTCACAATGATACCATAAAGAGCCACAAAAGAACCTTTCAATCAACAGTTCTTAAAATAACTATTTAGTTTTATAAATAGACTGAATGGAAAGGTTCTATCAATGCCAGTAAATAAACTTTCCTTTTAAAAGTGTATGACAAGAAAAGGTTTGTAAATGACACGTTTGGTTGTATTAAAGTGAACATTGTCAGAAATCGACAGTATGTGTATTTGTGTGGGTTTGTCGAGGAGTTAATGATAAACCTGAGGAGAGGGTCATCATCCTAATCCGTGTGTGGCAACACTGGACAGTTGACTGACTCTTATTAGCAAACTTTTACCAGAGCTGTAGGGAAATATTGGTATAAAGAGTTTAGTAAAGCAACAGATTAAAAAAAAAAACCCCAAAAACAACTGATTTCATGATTCGCTTCTGGCTGCATCTGTTCATCGTGCTCTTGTGGCTCGGTTTTTGGGAGCCTGCCGAGGCACGAAGAGCACGTTTTAAACCAACACCACCGAAGCCAAAGAAATCCGAGGCAGAAAAAGCTATTGAAAGACTAAAGGCTCCAGGTCAAAACGTCAGCATTGATCAGGTATATTTCAACATCTTTTTATGTAACAGCATTTAAGTTAATTCGTTTTGGCAAATTGAATTAAAGAGGCCATTAATCTTGCCCAATGTTGTTTCAACAGACGGCAGATGTGTTTCTTCATAAATGCAGTATGCACACAGTTTATTACTGAATTATATTTATACTATCTGATTAAAATAAATCACTCTCTCTAGATGAGTGGGAAGTGGTACCTGCTTAGTGTAGCATCACGGTGTAAGAATCTTCTGGAAAGTGGCTTCAAAGGGGAGAGCACGACCGTCACTTGGACTGTCATCGGTGACAAGGTGTCTGTCAGCACTGTGACAAAACTGTAAGTACTCCTTAAGTCACAAGGGGGAGCACTTTACTCACTGAATTCAAGTCTTGCCAGCTGATCTTAGTTCACTTTATAATATAGTTGATCCCTCTCAGACTCAGTACTGGCCCTTAATTACAATTTGGTTATGAGGCAAGATAAAGATTTTTGTTTCTAAAAAAAAAAAAAAAAAAAAAGACATGTTCACAAACTCAAACACAAAGTTGACAATCGTATCATTAGTCAGAGGTTATGACTATATGCCTATAATAGACCACCCATGCATATCAATAATTTAAATAATTATTTAATCCCCTACAGTTGCCAATATAACAGCTTGAACAAAGCTGAGACAATAACCAGAGGTTACAGGTAGTGCCATGAAACATGCTTGCTATTATTTCAATAGTATTTTTGTCTAGTCCCCTATAGTGAATGCAACTGTATAAGAACCTGAAGTTAAAGGGATAGTTCACCCAAAAATAAAAATTCTGTCATCACGATTCACGAATTTTTCAAGAGAGAATTCAAATGCCCCTCTGGGTCCTAGACATCTCGGCAACAGCCTTACACTATCATTTAATTACAGCTGATACAAGCAAAAGCATTGGAAATTCAAGAAACAGCTTGCTTTTTCAGAATAATTTGTTTCTCTTTTATTTAAATTAAGCATGCTAAGAAATGTCTAAAATATTCAATAATTCAAATTAAACATATAAAACATTTAAATATAGGGTGAATTCAGGTTGATTGGAATACATTTTGCCATTGAGATGACTGGGGAAAAGTGCCCCATTTAACCTGAATTCACCCCTAAATGAATATGTAATAATACATTATTTAAAAAATAGCCTAATATAACTAATGTAGTATACTTTTATAAACTAAAATTATAAAAAATAATGTATATATATATATATATATATATATATATATATATATATATATATATATATATATATATATATATATATATATATATATATACATACACATTCATTTTATAATTTTAGTTTATAAAATTATACTACATTAGTTATATTATGCTATTTTTTAAATTATATTAAAATTAATTAATCAAAAGTAATGTTTTTGAAAGTCTTTATTTCACCTAGGCTGCATTTATTTGATCAAAAATACAGTCAAAACCATAATACTGTGTAATATTATTACAATTTATTTATACAGTTTATTACTGTTTTCTGTTAGCCTATATAATATATTTTAAAATGTCATTTATTTCTGTCATGGCAAAGCTGAATTTTCAGCAGTTTCTTCTAAACATCAAATCATTATATTAGAATGATTTCTGAAGGGTCATGTGACACTGAAGACTGGAGTAATTATGCTGAAAATTCAGCTTTGCTGTTAATATAAATTGTAATAATATTTCACAGTATTACTGTTTTTCTGTATTTCTGATCAAATAAATCCAGCCTTAGTGAGATTAAGAGACTACTTTGAAAAACATTAAAACACCTTACTGTTTACAAACTTTTGACCGGTATTCTTGTTCTGTTCATCCACTGTGCTTTTTCTCAATGTTAGCAATTTTGCATGCTGGGAGATCAAGCAGAACTACATGAAAACAAAGACCCCTGGCCAGCTCTTTCTCAAAGGTAGGTATCTGGTGCAGACTGAACTCCACTGACCACCAGACCAGAGTTCTAAGCCTGTCATTCTTAACACTATCTAAACTGATGGTTTTTCTTAGTTATGAAATTTCCATTGACCTGGGCTGCTTACATCTGACAGTCGGAAGGAAAAGGTTTGGGGAAAAACTCAGACAATCAGCAATGTTGAAGTATAATAGATTCTTCTGACAGTAGACCTGCATGTTTAACTCATTATAGTGATATTAGGGTTATGGTAAGGGTTTCGTGCTTAAAATTATGCACAGTTTACTGTTATTACTGTAATAAGTAGTCAGGTGACACACTAAAAAATAAACACCACTTGGTTTTATTTTATTTATTTATTTTTATCTAATAGGCTACAATGTCATTCAAATATTGTGTTAAAATATAAGTGTTAAAATCTTTTTGAGGCCACTGTCTTTTCATCATTCACAGGTAGGAGACCTATTGAGAATGTGGACATAATGGTGCTTGAGACAGACTACCACTCATTTGCTATGTTGGTTTTGAAGAGAGCAGGGAAAATTACAATGAAACTATATGGTAGGTGTTCTGGTGTCTATTTTAAACGTCTCACACCCATCCTTTATTGTCATGAGGGCATCTGTTTGTATTGTTTCCATTAGGGTTATTGGCTATAGCCAAAAGCCCACGTGTTTAGCTATTTGTGGACTATCCTAAGCTATTGTGGAAAAGTGCATTGTTTCAATAAAATGTTCGTTTCCTTTGAAAGGACGGTCGAGTGAAGTGCCTGATAATATCTTGGATAAATTTGAGGATCGTGCAAAGACATTCAATTTGGGATTGGACGTAATTTTCCAGTATCCCGACTACGGTGAGACAGTGGACAAATATACATGTTATAATAAAACAGTAAATAAACACTCTTTTTGACTCGTGACTCTTTTCCAGGGTTCTGCGAGTCCACAGAAAAGGTCCTTGGTAAGATCTATTTATTTTTTTTTTTTTTTACATCAGCTTAATAAGTGACATTTTATGGTGTACATTTACAGAACGACGTGTATGTATGTATTGTGAAGTAATCCAATAATTGTTACATTCTAATATAAATCGAACTGGTTTCTAATGGCATTGTTATTTTATGGTTCTTTTAATGATTCAAATGTACCGATTCGCCAATATTATGTAAATAATCGAGAATAATGGAGAAAATTTACACAATATTCAAGTATTCGAATACAGAGTGACAAACTCTTAAAGTAAATATTTATTTCACTACATACAATAACACATAAAACCCCGCGCGAGAAGTTCTACGAACTGATTCAAACGAATCGGTTAAACGAATCGATTCGCTAAATGAATCATATTTCTTAACTTCTCAGTGCCGTTGCTCGGTGTCAGGCAACATTTACTGATTGGCTGGAGGAAATTTTACATACTACAAAAAGAGCCAATCCAGCCATTTGTGCATCTCTGGCTTGGGTTAAAATCACGTTTTCTGTTTTAAAGGCATGTGTTGCTAAACTTGCATAACCTCAATTAGGTTTTGTAACAAAAAAAAAAAACACAAAACCTGCCTAATTTTGTATAATCTCAACTTTTTTGCCTAACACTATCATTTCTTCTCCACCAGATATGACCTAAGACTGACTGGCCAGTATCTTTGATTGTGAGCATTGTGGGAATTACAATAAAGACATTTTGTAATTTCAAGGTTTTGTGTGTTTTAAAAATGACATTTTATAGTTTGATCATGAACAATAGCATTCAACATAACACACTCTATAATAAGCGGGACCTACAAGACCCCCCCATCCACAATATTAGGTTATATTGGTAATTAGCATAGAAAGCCTTTCTTGATGTAACACAAAAGTTCTTATAAAACAAGACAAAGGAATCTTAGCAAGGTCAGTTTGGTTTGTGATGTAACTCTCAAAACAAGACTCTGCCTGCCCACCCTTTTCGGAGTTACACAACCTTCTAAAAAGTATCCTATTATTTCCTAAGGAAATAACTTTCTTATGGGAAAGAAATGAACTTGTTTTTGAACTCAGAATGAGTTGCTTCTGCAGCACCTGTCATACTTGACACATAAAAAAATCAATCACATGAAAATCAAAGGCTGCACAAGAGCAAATGCTGATTTGGATAAAATGCATTTTGATGTTTAGCATTGCATTTTATAGCAAATACTTTTATTTAGTCTTAATTCAGACATAATTTCCAATCTACACTACCATTCAAAAAATTGGGGTCAGTTAGATTTTTTAGGCTACTGTTTATTCAGCAAGGATACATTACAATGATTAAAAGTGATATTGATATATGATAAAAAGAACATTTCTATTTCAAATAAATGCTGCTTTTTGTTTGTTTTTTTAGGATTTATGCATTTCAATTAATAGTAAAACTGAATTAAATTGCAATGAATCAAATTGAATTGCATAATCTTTACACATTTTAATTGAATAAATGAACAATCCTTAATCAATTATTCAATTAAAATGTGTAAGGATTATTTAATTAAATTTAATGGAATTTCAGTTTCGACAAAAATATTAAGCAGCATGTTTTCAACACTGATAATAACATTCCTATGTCCTGTAGTTTGAACTTCCTTATTCTCACAGAATTAGAATGATTATTAAAACTTTATAGTTATCATCCTTGGTATGAATGGGTCTTTATTCCTTAAAGAAATGATCAAAAGTGTCAGTAAAGACATTTATAATGTTACAAAAGATTTCAAATAAATACTTTTCTTCTCATTTTTTTTTTTATTCATAAAATAATTCCACAAAAATATTAGTTAGAACAACATTATTGATAATAATAATAAATGTTTCTTGAGCAGCAGATCAGTATGATTTCTGAAGGATCATGTGACACTAAAGACTGGAGTAATTCAGCTTTGCATCACATAAATAAAATAGAAAACAGTAATTATATATATATATATATATATATATATATATATATATATATATATATATATATATATATATATATATATATATATATTTTTTTTTTTTTTTTTTTTCAACAGTAGGCCTATTTTTGATCAAATAAATACCTGTTTCTTTCAAAAACATTAAAAAAAATGTTTGAATGTATTCTGAGGGTCAAACGTGGCATCGGCCTGAGGGTGATAAAAAGCATAAAGAATGCTCTCGAACACCCACATATACCTGGAAAAATCCACACGTGCATGTTGCACGTTGTGTAACGACTGTAATTAGCATACCGTTCCCGCTGTGTCTGTGGGAGGGACTGGATGAAGGGGGGTTTGGGGGGCTCACTGTGGATAAAACTGGGGCTGCCATACGTCTCCTCCACACTGCGCCCAGAGAGAGAACCTACACTTCTACAGCCATGACGACCGTCGCAATGAAGATGCTGTGCGTTCTGCTCAGCGCAGTGTTCGTCTCCGCCGAAGTCATGCCCATGACTGACTTCGACCTGGATAAGGTAAGCTTCAAATGTACAATCGTTTTACCGTAAAATACTACCTCAGAGTGCATGATATTTGAGGAAGTTCTCCGATTAAGTAAGGACTAAACTAGTTGTATTCTCTACAGATGGGAGGAAAGTGGTATCTCATTGGCTTTGCAACAAATGCAAAATGGTTTGTCAGTCACAAGGATGCCATGAAAATGGGAACTGTTATGCTGGTGCCTACCGGGGAAGGAGACCTTGACCTCAGTTACAGTAATTTGCAGTAAGCTCGTGTTAGCTTTATTGTAGTGTTCAACGAGAAGAGTTTTGATAGCCTAAATGTTATAAATGGTTTTATTTGTTTCTTAGGAGTGATGGTTCCTGCTGGAAGATGACGCACCTCGCCAAGAAAACCGAGACTCCAGGACGTTTTGTCTTCCACAGCCAGCGTAAGTCTTCCTGCTTTTGCTTTCACCTAATGGTCAGATTGCTTTTTACATCGTACTTTTGTTCCTTTGGCCTAAATGTGTTCGATTTTATCAGGTTGGGAAAATGACAATGACATGCGTGTGGTTGACGCCAAATTCGACGAGTACGCGCTCGTTCACACCATCAAGACCAAGGGAGATGTGTCTGAGGTTCTCAATAAACTTTACAGTAAGAGCTCACTTTGTACACAATATAGGCTAGATTAAATGTTTTCGCAAAAATATCTGCTGAACGGACGCTTAATGTGTCATGACTACAGGTCGTAGCTCAGAAATGACTGATGACTTGAAGGAGAAATTCAGGCAGTTCTCTCTGGACACCGGCATTCTTGAGGAAAACATTGCCATTCTGCCACCAAATGGTACATTTTAAAGATTTGAATCGATCATCAAGTCCCTTTCAGTTATAATACGTTAAATAAATGGAATCTTTTTACTAACTTTTAATTGTAAACTGCTGTTTTACAGGAGAATGCGCAGTTGCCTAAGTATCTCATCAACCAAATAAGGATAAAGACAACTTCAGCTGGACTGATCATTTCACCTGAAAAATAGAATTGACTGGCTTCGCCTGCTTGGTTTAGATCTTTCTCACTTTGTGCCACAGTTATGTTGTTCTCACGTGACGACAAATCAATTTGCAACTCCAGAGCTTATCCAAATGACTTTTCAAGCAGGGGGACAGAATGGCAAAGTTGCTAAATGTTTCTCTATTGACATGCAAGTTTTTTGGGTTTTTTTGGTGTCGAAAAACAAACACTTGGTCTTATGACTAATGCCACACCTGAACATTTTTTTTTTTTTTTAATGAACAGCGCTTTAATTTTTTTTTTCTATGGTGGTTTTGTTTACTGCTGTTGGATTAAATTGGTTTACAAATGACAAATGCTGGTGTGATTCATTCAAATTCTGCACAATGAAAAACAAAAACATTTTGGACACAAAATACTGTTTATTACTTCTGTATTTACAAATATTTCTTATACACATAACATAATATCTTTTAGAATCTCTTTATTCCAAATTATACATTTTCAGTATCTGTGTAAAAAATAAAATTTATCCTAAATGTCTTAATAATAATAATAATAATAATAATAATAATAATAATTTGAGGGTGAGTTTTACAACAAACAGACCAGAAGCCAAACGGCAACATTCAAGAAATACACAAACATACTAGCGTCTAAATTAAAACAAATTTAGATTACCAGCCATTCTGCCTGATTCGATGACTGAACACTCTGATCAAATCTCAAGATCTCTTTTGAGCCTAGAACTAATTGAAATATTTTTTCTTGTGAATATTAGCAAGAAAACCTGTTCTACATTACATTCTAGTCATTTATTAAATATCAGTTGGAATTTGTAAATTAGTGTGCCAATGTTGGCGATGAAAGGCGAGTTTACTTTCTCTCAAATTAAAATTTTTTTTTTTTGCAGCCAGGGCATGAGTATTTCCAATTCATTTTAATTAGACATTCTGCTTATCTAAAGCTAAGAAACCAGAGCATTAGCACTTCCGCACTTGTAAACGCATGTGCACATACACGCCACAATCATCAATGCTATTCAACATGCGATACAGGAGTCATAATTCAAATTTATAACCAGACGCTCCAACATAAAACCGCCCACCCTTGATTTAATATGCAAGTTTACCTATTTTTGCATTTAATCTAAAGCTGGTCAGAACAATGGTTAGTTTGTCTGATTTAGACTGTCAACAAAGGTTGATTAATGCATCTTCAAAACATTACAGCAGTGTAACTTGTGACCGGACACATTAGAAAGTGGATTTTTCTCTCTCCGAAATAGCCTCTACCCGGCTTTCCAACGGTCAGCGTTTGACCCTGAAGACCACAGCTACATCAGAACGGACCTTTATCTGATGGCTTTCTGATTGGTGTTGCAAAGGTCACATGGTAGGCATTAGGTCTTTATGATGCCGCATGATGTGCTGATTCTTCTCCGACGGTCTGCGGAAACCTTTTGAGCAGAAGTCACAGCGGTGAGGATAGTCTTTGGTGTGGATGGAGATCACGTGCCTTTTGAAGCCAGATGCGTCACCTGTGCTGTAGTCGCAATATTGGCACTGGTATACCCGCCGCTCCCGATGGCCCTTGGACAAACCGGCACCACCCAAAATTTTCTTACCGCCATGGGCACTGAGTCCAAATGCCTTCTTAAGACTCTTTTTGTCAGGAAAAGCCTGCGGCTCCTTGGTGTGCACTGACAAAATATGCCGACTGAGAACAAATGGATCTGCGATTTTGAAATTGCAATGCCTACACTGGTGTAACTTCTTAGCCTTATGGGCGGCCGAGTGCTTCTTGAGCTCGGACGGCCGGTGGAAGCCTTTTCCACAGACCTCACATTTATGTGGATAGTCTTTGGTGTGAACTGAAATGATGTGGCGCTTCAGGTCACTAGAATTGGAGCTTTTATGGTCACAGTGGGTGCAATGGTGCGTTTTGGCTTCCTCGTGCGTCAGCCCGTGTTGTAAGAGCTCGTCGGGTTCGGCGAACGTCTGGAAACAGCGGTCACACTTGTAGGGCATCTCTTTGCTATGCTTGGTCTTCACGTGCGTCTTTAAGTTAGACGAGTCGGCCGACTTGTAGTCGCAGTAAAGACAGGAGTACGGCTTCTCACCGGTGTGGGTCCTCATGTGTTTCTTCAGCTCTGAAGGATGCCGGAAGCCCTTCCCACATTCTACGCAAATATGAGGGAAATTCTTGCTGTGAACGGCGAGCAGGTGTCGGTTGAGAAGTCCTTGTTCTGCCGTCTCATATTCGCAGAACTTGCAATTGTGCATTTTGGTGGTGGGTGGTGAGATCTGAAGCTTGGATTCTCTGTGGTGGTGCTGCAGACGGTGGGAGAACAGCGTCGCCTGCTGGTGGAACTCCTTTCCGCACACTTCACACTCAAATGGTGCTTTGCTGCTGAGGGTGTGGATCTCCATGTGGTTGTGGAGATTGACTTTTTTGTTAGTGGTGAACTCACAGTCCGTGCACTGGTATTTCTTTCGGTTTACGACATCCTGATGGTGATTCTTGGTGTGGCGTTTGAGGAAACCACGTGACTTGAACTTCTTCCCACACAACATACAAGGGTACACCGTAAGAGGCTGGCCATAAGGTCCAATGATGATTGCTGAAGTTGAAAAAGGAAACCAAAATGAATATAATATATGCTACTGTTCAAAAGTTTGGGGTCGTTAAGATTTTTTAATGCTTTTGAAAGAAGTCTCCTTTACTCACCAAGGCTGCACTATTTGAACAAAATACAGTAAAAACAGTAATATTGTGAAATATTATTACTAGTACTGTCAATCGATTAATAAAAATTAACTAAATCACACATTTCTTCTGTAATTAATCACGATAAAAAAAAGTTTGTAATATTTTTATATTGTAATAATCTCAGTTACTCTCCATACAATGTTGTAATGGCATATTTTTATGAATGAAGGCCAGTATCATTAATACTGCTACTGATGTCTTTATAAAACAGAACTTTTAAAAACATTAATGATGCACATTCAACATTACAGTCTATTTGAAAGCTATCAATTTCATCATTTATTAAGCTTTAAAAAAAACCAAAAACATTTGATTTAAGTGAACTTAAAAGAATTTTCACATTAACTATTATAATAAATGTCATATTTACCTATGGCCTTCATACCTGTCTATACAGAAATTGAATAAAGTTATCAAACAGTCTGCAATGCTATTTAATATTAAAGCTTATTAAAGCTACAATTTTCTCTGTTACCTTTGTTTTTAGATTAACATTAAATGGCAGACATCACAGAACTGTTTGATTAGACTCCTGTGACTAAGATCTTCCTCTCCGAACATGACGTGGATCTGACAAGCATCTCATTCTCTCACAACTCTTTAAGTTCATTTAAGATGCTACTTAACTCATTTAAGACAGCTCTTATGAGAATACTTTCAACAAAGCGGCATTTTGGCATAATTGTGTGTGTTCTTGCTCGTTCAAGCGATTGTGGTTAATCGCATGCATTAACACGCTCATTTTGACAGCAATAATTATTACCATTTCAAATAACTTTAGACTTTCATATATTTTAAAATGCATTTTATTCCTGTGACGTCAAAGCTGAATTTTCAGCATCATTACTTCAGTCTTTAGTCACATTATCCTTCAGAAATCATTCTAATATGCTGATTTGCTGCTCACAAAACATTTCTTATTTTTATCATATTTTTGTGAATACCATGATACGTTTTTTTTTTTCCTCAGGATTCTCTGATGAATAGAAAGTTAAAAAGAACAGAATTTTTTGAAAAATGCTTTTCAACATTATAAATATCTTTACTGTCATTTTTGATTCATTTAATGTGTCCATGTGTGTGTGAGAATATTATACTATAATATATATATATATATATATATATATATATACACTTTTTTTTTTTTTTTTTTGAATATATATTTTGCTTTTGAGCAATAACATAACAGGGATAAATCATAGGGATAAGTTAGAGAACAGTTATTTTAAATTGTAATAATATTTCACAATAGTACTGTTTTTACTGATCCAATATGGTGGGACTCATTTCAAAAACATAAAAAAATATTTTAAAAATAAAAAAACCTTACCGACCCCAAGCTTTTGAAATGTACATAACAATTGTAATGAATCAAATTATATACTTAAATTCAATAAAATATAAAAAAAGCCGTATAGATGTACCTGTCTGAACGTGACGAAGTTCAGAACGTCTTTTGCTCTTGTTCTTGCTTCGTTGCCGGCTGAGTCTTTCGATCACGTCAGACTCGTCAACGTGCAGCAGAGCACTGGCTGCTCCATTCCTGTTCTCACAGCTTTCACTCTCCTCCCCACCTGACACACATCACATCATTTCTAAAGTTAGAACAAAAACACATACATATCCCAAACACATCTGTACTGCAGATTAAAGACAACTACATGTATTATAAAGGGCTCAATTATTAAATTGTGATTATCGGTTAAATTAATTATGCAAATTAATTCACAAAAATAACTGCATAGGTCCATCTCATAGCAAGAAAATGTACAAATGAGTTAGGTGACAAATGCATATTTTCCTTTATAATTAATTGTACAGATTTAATGTAGTAAATCGACAGCCATCAATATTGGTTGTGAAAAGTACTGCTCAATGAATATGGCCAAAAAAAACAAACAAACATGTGTTTTACTAACTGTAAGCAGCTGCCCAGGCCACAGGCATGAAGTCTTTGCCGAGCGATACGTTGTCAAGTGTCCGCTGAGCATTTCCTGGGTCCTCACCACCCACCACCACTTCCATGTAGACCTCATCTGTGATTTTAGCCACATCTGTTGGGGGAAGAACACACAGTATCAGCAGAGGCACTTAGAGGAAGTGCCTTCATAACAAACTGACAGTAACAGGACTCACTGATGTCATCCTGGCTTTGATTGGCTTCATCCATTGACATGTACACCATCTTCTCTCTTATAGGCATTCCAGAAGGATCCACCAGCTCCATAGTTTCGTCTACATCAAGCTCAGTGTCTCCTATGTCAACAGTGCCTCCTATAAATTATCCATACATGTGTAAACACCAAATATATATTTATATAAGTATAATGAAGTATAATGCCATGCAGCCGACTGACTTACCCAAGTCCTCCTCCCCTGAATGAGCCTTAATAATGTACACTTTGATGACTTCTTGACCCTCATCATCCTTGTCCACATCCTCTGAGTCTTCTAAAGTGCCCTCAATGGTGACTTTAGCATCCTCATCAGAAACCACCTTTCCAGCCTCATCCACTGAAATAAAACCAAGACAAGGAAATGGTGACAAACATGCAACATGCATATTCCTGCGTCCTGCATAATGTATTGTTAAATGGTGAAAAGAATAAAGCAATAAACTGCGCGTTACATTTACCACATGATCGACACAAAGTGGAAGCTTTAAACAACAGCAACGGCAGTATAATTACATATACTGGTGTTTAAGAAATCATTAACTCTACTACTACTACTACTACTACTACTACTACTACTACTACTACTACTACTACTACTACTACTACTACTACTACTACTACTACTACTACTACTACTACTACTACTACTACTACTACTACTACTACTACTGCTGATAATTATTTTCACGTTATAACCAACAATTGTTAAATATTGATGTTAAAATTCTATAATACTTAATCTAAATCAATTAATACTAAAACCTTAAAATAATATCAATCATTTAAAATGATCCAAGTAAAAAAAAAAAAAAAAAAAAGGAGATTCATTTTGAGATTTCCTAAAGATTACATTTAACAGTGTTATTTAATTATTATTGCTTTTAAAGATTAACTTTCAGTGAGAGTTAGATGATGGCAAATATAACCTAAAAAGGTAAAAATACAAACATATAACCTAGAAAAATGTAACAACTAATATCAACCAATTTCTAAATTAAAATAATACATAATGGCCGATAACCGATATAATACCAATACATTCTGCTATTAACAATAAGAAAAATTTTTTTTTCATTAGCAAAATTTCAACAACAAAAATCCATTGTCTATCATAAACAGTAGGGGTGTAGTAAGGGGTGTCATTCGTCACATACGCGCTTCTCACGTTAGCGTAAAACGGCAGAGGGAGGCGAAACACAAAAGCGAGTAATAAAGAAAAATGCAACCACTATTGTATCATTTACAGTGTGCTAGTGTGTGTGTGAGGCTGTGTGTACGTGTTATTGTAACTTAAGTACACCACACTTTAATGCTCTTTTAGTATTTACTAGTGTTTGTAGTTCTAAATGGTCCTGTCGTCTGCTGTGTTCAGATTTAAGTTGTGTTTGATGTTTGCTACATTCAGGAAGTGTACTTTCTTCAGAAGATAAAATAAAAAGGGAGTTCATATATCTGACTGCTTGTATTCACTGACAAAAAATGAATCGTTGACATGATAATCGCTATCAAATTGAATATGAGACCAGTGACGATTTACACCCCTAATGAACAATGTAGCGATGTTTGAAGCCCAACTTTCACATGGTTGTAATATCTCATGGTTTCCCATTGAAATTACATAACAACGGTAAAAGTGACTGAATCCTAATTGTAGGAGGTTTACTGTTGCCAGCAGCAGCAACTTTCTGAACCATGAGTCATTAATATTCACAAATGTTCTATTCTCATTGGCTGAAGCCACTCACAAGAGATCATGAGGTAGTCTCCACAGGTGTCAGGATCCTCCTGTACCTGAGCGTCAGTCACCACATCAACCCGCAGTCCTTCATCCTCCAGAGCCACATCATCAGGTGACATCACACAGGTCTCCACCGCAATGGTGCCCAGCTCTTCGTCTTCATCTGAGCATGGCACATACTCTGCCACCACATCCTCGATGGCTTCCTGGATGACCAGCTCATCATGGGCGAGGCCGTGCACCGCAATCTTCTCGCCCTCCACATCAGACACGAGAACCGACTCCTGCAGTTCTACCACCACCTCGTCTTCTCCATCACACTCTTCTTGTAGAAGATTTGCATATAAATATCTTAATACTCATAAAACAACAATCTGAGAGCCTTTATCATAGTCAATGTTTGTTTCACCTGTCTCATGGAATATGATCTTGGGCTCATGGGAATGGAGAGAGAGAGCCGTTACATCTTCATCCATTGTCTCCACTGGTCATCTGCATAATATAAGACCTACAGGAACAAAATGCAAAAGAAAAGAAAACCACCAGAACACAATAAAAACAAAACGAGTCTGATCTTCACAGCATAAGATCAGCATGGAATTATAGATTATGTCAGAATTATCTATCAACAGGATTAAATAATACACTGGGATATCATAAAGACAACCGGAAAGAAAGAAATTAACAGGTAAAATATGGCTATATCACTAAAGCAATTATTAAGTCATTTCTGTTATGAAATACATTTTTATCCCATTCACATGAGTCTTGATATATTGCATAAAATAAAAGATACAATTTTTAAGATGGAAATAATTTAATCATTTAAACTAAATGTAATAACATCACAAATGTAATCTTTAGCAAATCTCAAAATGAATATCCATTTTTCGTACTGGGAGTTATAAATTTACTTGCAGCATTTAAAAATGATTGATTTTGTTATTAGTGTTATATTTTAAATTTACATAAAATTTATCATTTATCAGTAACATAACATGAAAATAATTATAACGTCTTAATTTATTGCATAATATATATATATATATATATATATATAACAAATTTAAAGATGGGAATTACTAAATCATTTTCAAATAAAACTGTTAAAAAAACCCTCACTGAACTTTGACTTGCCTTATGTAAATCAAATGAATTAATTTTAAGTAAGTCTTGATCAGTGCATATTTCTGAAAGTCTACCTTACGTAGAATTACTTTAAACACAAGCATGTTTATTTTTACTACACAATAGGAATGACCTTAATATACTTTTAGTACAGCAACTGTAAACCAAATAGGCTCCCATGAATCCCATAATCTGATACTGTAATTTAGTGTTGACCTATCTATTCCCATCTGTTTACAATGTGACAGTAAGAAGGGGCGTTCCCCCTGCGGAGCCTTGAGCAGTGCCCCGCCCACTGTTAGAAACCACCAGACACGCCCCTTTAAGCGACATCGCCATTTTGAATACATTAAAATAATTAATCAAATCTTGTAAATATATACTTAAATGCCAGCACAGTGACACTTAACATGATCTACAACACAAATACATTTTGCGTAATACATCTACAAATGAAATAAATGTGTAATTGCTTATGAATTACTCATGCAGGTCTTGAGAGTCTCGTCTCCGCGGCCTACTGTAGGCCTCTGAAGGCCGCGGCTCGGTGCTAACAAAGGCCTACGCGCCATTACAACGGCGTTAATCTCTCAAAGAGATAAATACTCATTTCACTCTAAAATATCGCATCAGATGCAAATTTAACAAATATCATCTTTCATATTCTGTAAAACGCGACGGCCTACCTGTTGTATTTTTTTGTTTCGTTTCCAAGGCCGTACGGGTTTCCGTCTCCAACCCCCAGACTCGGGCAGAACGCAGACGGGGCTCTTGTGTGAGTAGGGCGGGCCGCCGCAGAGCGCGGAGGGGAGGGGCCGAGTCTGATGCGCTCCGAGGCGCTGCAGCCTCCAGCTCCTCCGGCGCTTACGCCGCCTTCAGAGGCGCACGTCACTGCCTCGGAGCCGCAGGAAAATGCGGAAGGAGTCTCAGACAAGTGGCCGCAGTTCGGCTCTTTTGGCAGGCCCATATACTGTATTTTGTCGGTGCTTCGGCGAATGTAAAACTAGGCGGCTTTGACTAAAAATATACGAATGATTTGTTTTGTGTTTTTGTGCAGCGCTTTGGAAGCCGGTTGTGAATGGGTATTTTGATGGGGTTTGTTTTGTGGTCGCGTGAAAGTCGTATGATGCGGAATGAGCCAGCTCGGGATATTAGCCAGTTATGGATTTATGCTTATAAAATTGTTTAAATTACCATTAAGTATTATTATTACGCATACTGTTGTGGTAGGAAATATTCGCCGAGTTGCATATTCGTACAGTTTACTGCATGTTTTACATTTTTATTGCTTTTTTTCACACGCAATACGTTACATCAAATACATTTGTTCTAACATTAGTTACAGGCCAACGTACTTGTATTAAGAACTAATTATAAACATATATTATTTATATTAGCAAACATATATAACAAATAATATACGAAAATAAAGTTTATTAGAATTATTTCATTCCAATACTTATTTAAAATCGTATTACTAATGGAATACCTCAAACATTTTAAATTTGAATGCATGTACTCATTAGATTGAGTTACATAATGTGGCTGGCTAGAGATGATCAGATGGAGTCTATTTTTTCCCCTTAACACCAGCTCAAATTTATTTATGCCACTGTTAAGAATAAACTGCTGCTCATTCAAAAGCTTAAAAAACCCATTACTACATGCTTTTAGATCACCTTAATCATGATTGTAATATACAGTGATATTTTAATTGAATACAGGATGTAAAAAACCCACATCACTACACACTATCAAATGCCTTTAAACACTTAACTCTGCATGCTATACTAAATTTTGGTGCAATGTTACCACAAAACTGCTTGGTCTGCATTCCCCCCCTTTGCTATAAAAATATTATTTTAACTATTTAGCAAATATCGTTCTTGAAAATTAGGTTTTAATAGTAAAGTCTTGTTGTGGTTGAAATTAAGCACCATTTTCAGAAAATAGAGCACACAAATGGTTTGATCCAAAAGGTTTTTATTTGTCATCACTGAAAGATGCTGACAATTTCTTTGTCAAGCCAAGGAATAATGTTTTCATTGCAATTCTCATATAAATGACACCAATCCTCCCACAGAGGATGGTGAACATCTTAAAATACAGGGCCAGTGCATTCCACTCAAAAAGGGCCTTCCCTTCACTTTGCGCTGACCTGTGCACAAGAGTGTGTGAAAATGGTTTAATAATTATGTCCGGCAGAGAGACAGTGCGAGCCATTGACAGAATAGGGTCAACTCCTCAATCGTCATCAACTGTGGGTGTGATGGTTACCCCTCTCCTGATCTGCCCCCATCCGATCAAACTAGAGGAAGAGAAAGAGGTCAATGACTGTTCAAGCTGTATTAATGAAATGTGAAAAATATATAAACTACAAAGTCTTTGGAAGTCACAGCCAACATGAAATTTACCATACTTGTTTACGTCCAAACAAGTTTCTGGTCTCATTCATCGATGAACATTATTTCACAAAACAACAGGTCTTGAATTAAATTTTGCTCACCGCCAATGTTTCTCCACTCTGCGACTCAAGGCGATCTTCTCCCCCACCTCGGTGCACACAGGGTTAGTGAGCACAATCTTGGCCAAATCAGCTTTCACTGCACTAACACGGCCTCCTGTCGACAGTGAGCCGATGTTTACCATCAGCACCTCATTCTTCGACAGTTTCTGAACCTGCAAGCCAAATCGATAAGAAAAATCAGAAACTGTAATGACATTAAAATGTGTACAACACAAAGATATTTTTAATGAAATCTGTGAGATTTCTGTCCCTCCGTTGACAGCTATGCAACTACCACTTTGACGCTTAAAAGTTCATAAAGAGATTATAAAACGAATCCATATGAATAGAGTGGTTTAGTCCAAAATGTCTCGATCACTTTATATGATGAACAGATTGAATTTAGGCTTTTATTTACATATAAAAACTTTGGACCCACTTTATATTAGATGGCCTTAACTACTATGTACTAACATTAATGAATCATGTGATACAATGCACTTATTGTGTACATACATGTTTTTACATTGTACTTACATTTTGAAAATACCTGCATGTAATTACATCTGTATTTAATTAATTTCTGTAGTTATGTTTATAATTACACTGTTGACACTTCCCTTACACCTAACCCTACCCTTAAATTTACAATATACCACCACACCTGTCCCTAACTTTACCCGTATCGCACCTCAATATCAGCAAATATGTTTTGCAATATAATGTGAAGACTAAGTACATTGTACTTATTTTTTGATGCAAGTACATAGTTAAGGCCACCTACTATAAAGTGGGACCAAAACTTTCATCAACCCACACATCTGTTACGGTAAACAAGCTCAAGCATGTTCGCTTGACGTATGAGAACCAATCAGGTTCATTCTCATGTTACGCAGCATGTTTGAGCTTCCGCAAGAATCAATGAGGTTTGTTCCTGCGCATCAAGCAGGTTCTGTTGAGCTTCTGTTTATGTTCGCTGATCAATGTTTATATGTGAATAAAAGCCTAAATTAAATCTATTAATTTGGACTATTATGCTCGATTCATATGGATTAGTTTTACGATTTCTTTATGAACTTTTTAAAGCATCAAAGTGGTAGTTACGTAGCTGTCAATGGAGGGAGAGAATGCTCTCTGATTTCATTAAAGTATTTTCATTTGTGTTTTAAAGATGAAAAAGTTCTTATGGGTATGGAAGGACATGAGGGTGAGTAATTAATGACAATTTTAATTTTTGGGTGAACTAACCCTTTAAAGAAATGAATACTTTATTCAGCTAAGATACATGAATCAAAATGGACAGGATAGGATTTATCAAAAGTGACAGTAAAGACATTTAACATTACAAAAGATTTTCTATTCATCAAAAAAAAAAAAAAAAAAAAAAAAAAAAAAAAAAAAATTATAATTACTGCCCTAACCGGACAATGTGATAAGATTCCAGCGACAAGCAATTCGTGTGACAAAATCAATCAGATATCACAGCCAATCAGAGGAGCGGGCTCTCTGCATTGCACTTGCAACAAAATGGATAAGGACATAATCCAATGAATAAATGTTAAACCATTTTAAACAAAAATACATACTGAGTGACTGAAACAAGTAGTCAGAATAGACTTGTTTGTTCACTTCAAAAAGATACTTTACATTTTTTTAAATAATATATGACAATACTACGGTCTTCAATCTAGGTTTGATAAAAATAAAAAACATTTTGCTTCGCTCATCTTTACTATAAATGCTTTACCTTGGCTGCTTTCTTGTCACCCTCAGTGCGCACACCAAGCAGCCTTCTTAAAAGGAAGTAGGAGATCTCAAGCTCTGTGAAGATCTCAGGAAGAGCCCCCACAGCACCGAGGACCTGACCCACCATACGGTCCGCTCTGCACAGTGTAGGGTCGATCTTGGTGCCAACACCTGCCACAGAGAATGTGCATAGCAAATATTAAATCATCCACTTTAGTTCTACAAAACAAACAAACAAACAATTAACAAATATTAAATTATTTCAGTAATGCAGAAGTCTGCATACCAATAAGGCCACCAGGAGCAGCATACTGGAGGTCATTGTGTTCGGCAAACAGCGAGACAATTTTGGAGAAGATAGGTTTGCACATTAGTTTCCCTTCGTGGTCCTTAGAAACAATACCTGGTCTGACCTCAATCTCCTGTCCAACCTTGAACCAAAATAAACACAGAGGAGAACAGCATGAAAAGAGGAACAGGAATAGCAACAGTAAAGCAGACAATGAAAGAGCTTCACAGGGTACTAGCAGGTTTAAAAAAACAAAAACAATTCTAAAGCTTTTTAAGACATACACAAATAAAATTAATAAGCAGGGTAGGACAATGTCTATGGTAACACACTAAACCTAAAAATGTTTAGTGCCCTTATTATGCTATTCTCCTACAATAGGTTTACATACATCCAAGGTAAAAGAAAAGAAAAACACTTTAATTTTCTAATAATATACATTACACATCACCCAAGTTCTCAGAGTCTGAAAACAGTTCGTTTGAAGATTTAGGGTCTCTAAACTCTGCTCTGATTGGTCGGATGGCCCAGTCGGTTGTGACTGGTCTACTGATTACAGCTTGCGTCAGAAACTAAACGACTATTACCATATCTGAGGCCCCATCCACACGGAGCCAGAGCTTTCCCCATCCACTCTTTTTTCCCCCTCATTTCAAGAAATATCTGCGTTCACACAACAGCACTGAAACCGACTCAAAATGTAGTATACATGCCAGGCCAGTATGTGGCGCTGTAATTCTGCCACAGAAATACACTTAAAAACAGAAGAGTTGTGGCTAGAAGGGGTACAGCAATGGTAGGAGGCAAAATCTCACAATAAAATAAATAAATTTGCTACTTACCATATTGTGTTTTATTAACGCCTACACCTACCCTTACAATAATGCAAATACAGTAATTAAAATGACGCAATATTGATGTGCACATGCCCGGTGCCCGTAGCTGTATCCCTTTCTAGCCTTTCCCGTGCCGGACGTAGTGTGATGACATCACAGTTTCACAAAATATAAGGATTGGCTGGACACACAAATTGTGTCAGATTTGTCCACACTGGGACCCAGTTTCAAAAAATATTGGTTTCATGCTTGCAAAACGTTGGATCCGTGTGGACGAAACGCTGATGTGGTACAAAATTTTTACGTATACAGATAAACGCGTCTCCGTGTGGACGGGGCCTGAATTTCAGCTCCAGAGGCTTCCTCGGCTCTTGTATACGCAGTGATATGAAAAGGAACGATGGCATTGATTTTTCTGTATCCGTTCCAGCGCGAATCTTCAATCTTTTGAAGTGCAAAGTGGATTTGCAGCGCAGAAAATAGCATTTTTTACATGCATAAAACACAAAAGATTTTTTATAAAATTCATTGTGCGCACAGAAAATAGCCGCACACGCACTTTGACCATTTTTTTAAAATTTAATTTTAAATAGACATGTGCATGCAAAATTAAGTCAAAATGCCCGTCTCTGTGAGAATCCTCATAAAAACAGTCGGTTATGTGTATAATTTATATTGGGTACATGCATTCGTCTTAAAGGGACAGCAGTCTAATATACCTGCAGCTGTAAGCATTGCTTTTTCAATATTACCTTTCTTCTATTGTATTTATCTATGCTTGTAATTTGTTTTTTTTCTATGCAGATTCACTCCCCAACAAAATCACCCCAATTAATCTAGAATGATTCAATTTATTTTCGAATAGAGCTACTCAAATCATCGGGTGAAATAGTACCACATACTGACTATTACTTTTGTTATTGACCCCCTTTGTTCAGGTTTTCTGTTCATCAAATGTCAGCGAAATTGGTTCAGTTTACATCTTTGCTGTTGGATTTTTTTTTTGTTCATACAAATATTTATACAAGTTAAGAAATTTTCTGAAAAAAAAAAAAAAAAAAATTAAAATATTTTTTCTTTTTTTTGAGGAGTTGATTTTCGCATTGGTCCGAACAAAAACAGAAGACAGGCTGAATGGAAACATTTGGACAGCGAGTTCCCTTCAGATATACATTCATATATGACACATGAAATTCATAAAGATATATATACATTTTAAGACTTTTCTTAGACCATTTAAAAGGCGATTTAAGACTTTTTTTTTTTTTACAGCCTGAAATTTGATCAAACTGAATTTAGCACTTTAAGGACCCACAGAAACCTGGTTTCAGGAATTGGGTAAGGGGGATTACCTTCAGGACTCCTTTGAGGATACTTCCTCCAGCTACACCACCTTTCAGATCATCTACTTCACAGCCAGGCTTATTGACATCAAATGACCTGATTACTGTGGCAAAAACACAATCACTCATCTCTGACACTGAGCACAAGGAGTCCTCTTTAGTTGCATTCAAATGAAAACAGTCACTTACCAATAAGGCGAGGCTCAGAGGTGAAGTCACGGACAGGCACGGGGATCTTATTTACAATGTACTCGCAGACAACCTCAATGTTGTACTTGAGCTGGGCTGAGATTGGGATGATTGGAGCTCCCTCTGCTACTGTTCCTGTAGGAAAATAAATGAAAGTAAAACCATCCTATTATAAAACCATAGTTTACCCATCAGTCTGTACAACTCATCCAGGGTATTTAGGAGGACACATTAGCTATGAAGATATAGAAATATAAACTATGTTTCTCAGCAGGATAAATCAAGTCTACTTCTAGCTAGTAAAGTTTTGATAGATGCGAATTGTAATCAAGGCAAAGGTGATTGCGGTGAAGTACAGACACTTCAATGCGTGCTGTTCGGCCATGATGGTTTTGAATTACTTATGATTGGAATCACTTTGAAAAGGAAGATACACACATACATATACAATATATTGCCAAAAGTTTTGGGACGCTCGCCTTTACATGCACATGAACTTCAATGACATCCCATTCTTAATCCGACTGGTTTAACATGGAGTTGGCCCACCCTTTGCAGCTATAACAGCTTCAACTCTTCTGGGAAGGCTTTCCACAAGGTTTAGGGTTTTCTCCTAGAAGTGCATTTGTGAGGTCAGGCACTGATGTTGGATGAGAAGGCCTGGCTAGCATTCTCTGCTCTAATTCATCCCAAAAGTGTTCTATCAGGTTGAGGTCAGGACTCCACACAAAACTCGCTCATCCATGCCTTTATGGACCTTGCTTTGTGCACTGGTGCGTGGTCATGTTCTGCGCCAAACTGTTCTCACAAAGTTGGGAGCATGAAATTGTCCAAAATGTCTTGGTATGCTGAAGTATTAAGAGTTCCTTTCACTGGAACTAAGGGGCCACGCCCAACTCCTGAAAAACAACCCCACACCACAATTCCCACTCCACTACACACTGTTCTTGAGCTAATCTGAAGGCCACACGAAGTTGGGAGGTCTGTAGCCATTTACTCTCCAGAAAGCGGAGTTGCTGTTGTTCCCAATTGTTTCCACTTTGTTATAATACCACTAAAAGCTGACCGTGGAAAATTTAGTAGTGAGGAAATTTCACAAATGGACTTGGTGGCAGAAATACACAGGTGGCAACCTATCATGGTACCATGCTTGAATTCACTGAGAGCGACCCATTCTTTTACAAATGTTTGCAGAAGCGGTCTACGTGCCTAGGTGCTTGACTTTATACACCTGTGGCCATGGAAGTGATCGAGCACCTGAATTCAGTGATTTGGAGGGGTGTCCCAATAAATGCGAGTTTGGTTGAGTCAGGCCTAATTAACGATGCAGTTAAGTGCTACATTGTACCATTGATCATCTTTAGCTTCAGCGCGTGCAGCTCAAACAGCAATACACATTAATAACTATGATTGGGACTGTCATATACATAAAATGAGAACACTATTTTAATAAAACATCGTGAATTCTCTGTGTATGTGTGTTCGTGTTAGTTCACAATGCTTTAACAAAATGTTAACAGACAAAAGTTGAGATTAGTATTAACCAAGATGAATAAATCCTGTAGAAGTATTGTTCATTCATTGTTGGTTCAGGTTAACTAATGCTAACAAAATGAAACCTTATTGTAAGGCATTACCTTTTTTTATTGAGAAAGTTGACAAAAGGAGTGTAAAATTAAACGTTAAGGAATCTTACACTGGTTCACTACAGGCTACTGTACAGTAAATGTTTGATTTATGTTGAAGTGTTTGGGACATGGCTTGTAATGCTGAACCTTTTGTTTTTGTAATGAGGCTCTCAGTTTATCAAAATTTGACTTATTATAAACGATATATTGGCTGATAAGTCTAAATATTACCCGATTGGCCAAAATTAATATCAGTGCATTCCCTAAAAATTACCATGATAAATGGTGTATGCTTAATTTTCAAGATATGCGCGTGATTAATTGTTTACAATTAATCAACTGACAGCAATAAAAAAAAACAATTGTGTCCCACAGACAAAATAAGGTCATACAAGTTTCAAATAATAATATGAGGGTGAGTAAATGACAAATTTTCCTTTTTGGACCTAACTATCCCTGTCCAGTTTTAATCTTGTGAAAATGTAATCATTGTATTTGTCAGGTTTGAGGTATCAAATCTTTGAAAATATATTTGGAATTAAAATCCTCAAATAAACAAGACATCCACAAGCAGACCTATTTTACTGCTCTGTTTTCTTAGTTAGGTTAATTAGTTAATTTTGTACAGACAGTGTTCTGTTTATAGAAGTCTACATACACTACCTTTCATAAGTTTGGGGTCAGGAAGATTTTTTCAATTAAACTGATAAATTTTTTCAGCAAGGAAGCATTAAATTATTTCAAAAGTATTACAGTTAAGACATTTCTAATGTTACAGAAGATATTCATTTCAAATGAAAGCAGTTCTTTTAAACGTTCTATTCATCTAAAAAATCCTGAAAAATAAAATAAAAATTCTTACACACCAAATCAGCATATTAGAATGATTTCTGAAGGATCATGCAAAACTGAACACTGGAGTAATGATGCTGAAAATTCAGCTTTGCCAACAAAGTAATAAGTTACATTTTAAAAATAAATTAAAACAAAACGGTTATTTTAAATTGTTATCTCAAAATATTACTGTTTTACTGTATTTTTGATCAAATAGTAGTTGACGTGAGCATAAGAGACTTCTGGGATCTTACCGACACCAAACTTTTAATGGCAGTGTACATGCACAACAATTTCTTCAGTTTTACTCTCCAAGTTTCAAAATGGCAATGATGGTTTCCTGTTTGGCTACAAGCAAAATATAACATTTTAGAAGGGCATCAAGATAAAACTCACCCTGCACAAAAGCCAGGATCTGTTCATACTGCTCTTTGGCCTGACTCTCTTTCACCAAGTCGATTTTATTCTGCAGAATCAGTATGTGCTTGAGCTTCATGATCTCAATAGCTGCCAAATGCTCTGACGTCTGTGGCTGAGGGCATGATTCATTGCCAGCTGAAAGAGTAAATAAGGTCTTTAGCCACTCAAACAACACATTAAAGGTTGTGGTCATTACTTGCAAGACAAAAAAAAGTTGAGAGTTAAATACTCACCAATTAAGAGTAGCGCAGCATCCATTACAGCAGCACCGTTTAACATGGTGGCCATCAAGATGTCGTGACCCGGGCAATCCACAAATGAGACATGTCTAAAAAGAATTATATAAACTGAATATAAAGACTGAATTCAGAAGGGCTTGCAAATAAAACATCGATTAGACCGAAAAAAAAAAAAAGATATAATAGAATAATATTACATGTATTGCCTTTTGGAAATGCACATTTTACAGTACTTTGAACTGGGATACAGATGTAAATTTATTTACATTAAAATCTGTAAAAAAAAAAAAAAATCCTCAAACTATTTTTTAGGTTAAAATTTAAATATTTTGAATATCCTATTAAAATGAACCATTGATCTTCCAAAGTACCATACATTTGTAGATCATGATTATCACAGGCACAAACACGCATGACACCTCACTGGGGTGTTGAAATTAATCGTTTCTTTGATGCATAACCGATGCAGACGAGGACGATTCAGTAATAGACCATAACTGATTATAATGTACCGATTATTTTCTGACGTAATTTGTCGCGGTAGCACACAATGGCAGAGTGATGCGAGATGCGAGTAATTAAAAATGCTCCAACTACTTTAAAAGCCGACATCTGGGCACATTTCGGCTTTAATGAACAACCTTGTAAGCACTGGGGTGTAACGATACACCTATGCCACGGTTCGGTTCATGTCACGGTTTTGGAGCCACGATTCGGTTCGGTTCTGTTTGCAGTGGAGTCAGGATTCATGGCAGGGCACCAGCAATAATAACACTAGATTCACTTTTAACTTAATAACAATTTAACTTATTAACTTTATATTAATTAACTGTATACATTGGCAGTTAGCATACCTGATTAAAATTAAATAAATGCCTCCACTGTTGACTATAAATAATCTAATTTTACCATTTACCATAATGTTAAAAAAAGCACATTTATTTCATAAAAATTTAGTAATTTTCCACTTTAGCCTACTTAAACACTTAAATTGTACTGATATGACTAATACTGATAAATAAATAGGCCTATAAATTAAATAGCAGTTTTTGTTAATACAATAACGCATACACCACACTAATTTAAAAATAAACAAATTAACAAATTGAAAATAAAGTGGCATTTTGGGGTTATGGAAACAACAGTTTCCATGGTGAATACAAAATACTTCATGAACTGTTAATCAAACATGAAAACTGCTCCTAATGATCAGAATGAACATCATACCTGCATGCAAATCCTTCCCAGCGAATCGAACCAGTTACGTGATTTATTGGTACTTTACTTTTATTTCATGACTTACGAATTGACATCGTAACATTGCTCATAGTTTCTCTTGTGCTTTATGAAGAGATACACGGCGCGCGTGCGCCTCAGCCACAGGTGAAACTAAAGAGTGTGCGCTACGAGCACAGTATAACAGCTGACAGGACACGAAAGTGGTTTTCTGAGGTGAGATTTTTTTTTTCGTAACAAGGCACAAGCTACAAAAATGACGATGTTACTGGGACTCCAAGATAGCATTTTGCCTATACCTGGCTAAATGGGGAAACTGGATCAGCCAAGTAACATGACATACACTTAGAAGACAAAAGTTAGTGTATGTTTAGTAAATAATATTATTATAATAATAATAATAATAATATTTAGTAACAATACAGCTCTTAGTTGTTAAAGGTGCACTAATTACTACGTAAACGTTGAGGAAGAAAAAAATGATTTTGTGACATAAGGTGAAGTGAGAGCTGGGCTGGGCTCGCTCAGTTCGGCATGTGAGAATCGCGGTTCAAACCGTTGGTGGTGTATCGCGGTTTTTCGGTTCGGTTTGAAAATCATTACACCCCTAGTAAGCACGACCTGGAGAACACACGCACTGTGTACACAGTAAATCAAAGCTATCCGATTTATCAAAAGGATTTCATTTACACTTGGGCACATAAATGTTTCGCCGCAAAAATGGATATGAATCCGATCTTCAATTATGCACTATATGCAGATTTAATGGCGTTTACGTCAGGTCAAAACAGATATGAGCTGGATTTTATTAATCAACAGCTAATTTCACAATCAAAAGCCCTATTCGAACGGTAATTGTTTCTCATGTGGACGTTCGTAAAAATAAATTTGCATGCCACCTCAGTGATAAAAACTCGTGCATTCGTATGGCGATTTATGCGCGGTGGAGGAGTGAGTTTTGTGATCCTGCGCACCTGGGAACACGCTGCTCACGTGGTCAGTCGAATGACTGTCTGCTGTAAAAATGTCATATGCTTGGAATAAGAATAAAATCATATTTAATAATAGGAAATTATTAATTTAATCATTTAAAGCTCCTGTTTAAAAATAGGAAGATCTCATTTTAAAAATGTGGAAATGAGTGGAAATAAGCTGCAAATTTAACCTATATAACGATAATTACTGCCATAATAACGACTCATTTCAAATGTTTACATGTCTTTTTCTCTTGAGCGGTGATGAAAGATTATTCTTGTAAATACTTTAGAGCATTTCAGTAATAAAAAGCGTAGGCTAGATCTTTAAAATGCATCCAAATGACAGCGAAGCGCAACGATACGGTGCCCCACAGTGGTCAGAAAGGATATAAACAGTGAACTTTGAAGCGATCTCTTCTTGAAAACTCAGATGTGGATTCGGATGGCAATTAAATTACCACATGACCTGGGTGTTTGTCAAAAACAAAAACAGTAGGTAATTCAGCCGGGGATTTTTACGTGGGTGGTGGGAGAAAAACACTGACATTCTGGATTCGGACGGCAATAAAATCACAGACCCCCTGTAAAAAATACCTTACAACCCCACGAGAAAATTACCGTCCGAATAGAGCTGAAGACCACAATATGAGCGAGCACGGACACAGCGCTGGTAAGATCATTCAGTTTCTTTTAATGAAGATGATTGTATGTTGAGCACCTACGACTTTACTTTCGGTTTAATTTGCGTAGTTTGTGCGTTGGCTTGATGAAAAGATAATCATCTGTGGAGATGCGTGCTGCAGTTGCACTGTCATAACTGGCTATAACATGACATAGCCTATAACACGCTCTTACAGGTTAATTTTTTTTAGCATTGTTGGGATGAGTAAAATTTACATGTGTGATTTTAACAACCAGATGCATTTAGACTTTAGTTTTGACTGTGGCCCAGACCACCTCCTGAAGTGGCTTTTAGTATTGTGTTTTTTTTCTAAATGCTCCTGTTGTCTTCTGTGCCTAGACTTGAGTTTTGTTTGATACATTCAAGAAGCGTGTTTTCGAGCAGGTAAAATGAAAGGTTCAGTTCATACATCTGACCTCTTGTATTTATTGACAAAACTGTATACATGAGGATGCAGTGCATCGTCAATGCCTTGTGATATTGAATTGAACCGCATCGATGGCATGATAATCATAATCGAACCGTGAGACCAGTGTAGGTTCACACCTTTCACTATCACTACCATGGTACAAAGTAATTTTTTTTTTATGGTATTTGTTTGGTAGGTCTCTTAAGCTCACCAAGGTTGCATTTATTTAATCAAATACAGTAAAAACAGTAATTTGCAAAATATTATTACAAATTAAAATAGCTGTTTACTATTGGAATATATTTTAAGATGTAATTTATTCCTATGAGGTCAAATCTGAATTTTCAGCATCATTACGCCAGTCTTCAGTCGCAGGATCCCTCAGAAATCATTCTAATATGTCAATTTGCTTAGAACATTGCCCAAAATACAACTGTTATATGTATATATTAAACATACCGAACTAATTTGAAGTTGCCTTTGGTGCCAGGAATGTCTGTGAGGAACTCATCAGGTGTGCTGCTGCCACATGACCTGTAACACTCTGGCCGTGGACAACTTGGATCATCCAATTTATACACCTAGATTAGGAATTCAATGCAAAAGATATCAACTTCAAGCGAACAAACATGACAAAAAATATCAAACCCTCAAAACACTTCACATTTGTTCCAAAAAAATTTTTATACTTGTAACAGCCTCTCGTGGTGGGGAAATTTTCCCCTCCTAAAAACGTAAGCTGTAATTTGTTGTTGCAAGCTTAAATTGAATCAAATAATAGCTATTTCTAGCTTTTGACTCAGAGTGTAGCTTGCAATAATTAGAGATTTTATCAAACATCGTTGTTACCTTTGCATTAGCATAACCCAACTTGATTGTAATGTTTCTCTCCAGCTCATTTTTGAATCTGACAGTGTGAACTCCAGAGATCGCTTTCACCACTGTTGATTTTCCATGGGCTACATGACCAATAGTTCCTGAAGACAAACAAATAGGTATAATTAAAACGTGTAACGAAAGTTGCAATCATATTTTCTTCCTTACTGTGACAAACACGATCAGGCATAACATTATGACCACCTTCCTAATATTGTTTTGGCCCCCCTTTTGCTGCCAAAACAGCCCTGACCCGTCAACGCATGGACTACACTAGACCCCTGAAGGTGTGCTGTGGTATCTGGCACCAAGATGTTAGCAGAACATCCTGTAAGTTGCGAGGTGGGGCCTCCATGGATTGGACTTTGTTATGCACATCCCATAGATGCTCGATTGGATTGAGATCTGGGGAATTTGGAGGTCAAGTCAACACCTCAAACTCATTGTTGTGCTTGTGTTGTGCATTTTTGCTTTGTGGCAGGGCGCATTATCCTGCTGAAAGAGGCCACAGCCAGGGAATACCGTTTCCATGAAAGGGTGTACATGGTCTGCAACAATGCTTAGGTAGGTGGTACATGTCAAAGTAACATCCACATGGATGGCAGGACCAAAGGTTTCCAAGCAGAACATTGCCCAAAGCATCACACTTCCTCCGCCAGCTTGCCTTCTTCCCATAGTGCATCCTGGTGCCATGTGTTCATCCTGGTGCTACGTGATGTAAAAGAAAACGTGACTCATCAGACCAGGCCACCTTCTTCCATTGCTCCATAGTCCAGTTCTGAAGCTCACTGTTGACGCTTTCAGCATGGGACAGGGGTCAGCGGCTTTGCAGCCCCATACGCAACAAACTGTGATGCACTTTGTATTCTGACACCTTTCTATCAGAACCAGCATTCATTTCTTGAGCAATTTGAGCTACAGTAACTCGTCTGTTTGATCGGACCACACGGGCCAGCCTTTGCTCCCCATGTGCATCAATGAGCCTTGGGCGCCCATGACCCTGTTGCCGGTTTACCACAGTTCCTTCCTTGGAGCACTTTTGATAGATACTGACCACTGCAGACCGGGAACACCCCACAAGAGCTGCAGTTTTGGAGATGCTCTGACCCAGACGTCTAGCCATCTCAATTTGGCTCGTCAAACTCAAATCCTTACGATTGCCCATTTTTCCTGCTTCAAACATCAAATTTGAGGACAAAATGTTTATTTGCTGCCTAATATATCCCACCCACTAACAGGTGCCGTGATGAAGAGATAATCATTGTTACTCACTTTACTGGTCATAATGTTATGCCTAATCATGTATATCAGAGTGAAAACGGCTTCTTGAACAAGAAAGAAAATGTAGAGTGGGAATTTATTTTGTCCATTGGGAATTGATTGGATTGTTGTGGTTCGTTATTGCTGTCACGTCATGTGAGTGACAGGTTGTCCCGGCCAATTGCAGTAAACGCGTCATCAGAGAAGAGATGTGGATGCAGGAGGGAGAGGAAGTTATTTTGATTAAAGCTTACAAGAGCACATGAATTTAAAAAAAACGTGCACAGATAAATAATTTATATTAATGCAATAGTACATAAAAAAATAAGAACGGTCCATTTTGATTTCATGGTGACTTAACTTCATCCTTAATATGAAACCTGGAATTGGAGCAAATGTGACACTGTATGCAGAAAACAGTTGAAACAAATCTCACCTATGTTTATTGTGGCTTGTCTGCTGATGATCTCTTGGGACAGAGGAGTCAGTTTGCTCACATCCTATAAAGCAAAACAGATCGGTTAACACTAATCATCAATAAAACGGAGAATGGCATGCTGTTCTTATGCGTAAAATATTAATATATAGGAGTAGTGACAAGTGCATCAAAACATTCAAATCAATGAATACGTTTCTGGGCAACAATTGCCAGAAATAAATACTGCAAAACTTGTAACAGCCTCTCTTAGAGAGAGAGAGAGAGAAAAGTTTTCCCCTTAAAAAGAGAAGCTGCAATTTGCTGTTGCAAGCTTAAATTGAATCAAATCATTGCTATTGCTAGCTTTTGACTCAGAGTGTAGCTTGCAATACTTATTTTTGAGCTTTATTGTATTACTTGCAAATAATTCATAAATAAGTCACAGTATAAAAAATAATCACTATGTTAATTTCAAGGAATACATGTTAATAAGGCTTGTCATAAGTAGAGCTCTACTGTCGAGTACATGAGGCATCGGTTAATAATCTAACGTTAACTTAGATGCAAGTACGATAAGCACATGACCAAAGTAGAATATGAATGTAACTATATTAAACAGAATGATATTTGGGTAATGACAACCGGCTGTGGTTTCACTACATTTTTATATAATTTCTACACGGGGTCCTTCTCCATCCCAGAATGAATCATGTGGTGAGTTTTCACCGGCACAGCTAACAAGCACGCCTGCCTTCGTCAGAGAGCACAAGAGCATTTAACTCGAACTGGCGATGACGCCAGTACACCTAGAACATTTTATATTACATAAATTATCAAAAAATTAAGACTTACTAGTGTACTGAGGTCTTGTTTAGACAGATGAGGCTGACCCAACGTTGTTCCAGACTCGTCGCCCGCCATCTTGAAAGAAAAGGAATGAGAGTATGACCGAGCAAACGCCTGACCGTTTTTACAAATACATGTGTGCCATCAAATCAGAACCTGTTTAATTATATTATATACATTGGATGTAGACTTATAGATAATGTCTACTTTCCCTATTACACGGCAGAACACCAAAAAACAAGGTAAATAATTATAAACGAATCTATCTAACGTGGGCATGGGATGATGCAATCAGTCTCTAGAAAGGGCCAGTAAATCCAAAGGAGAAAACAGACCGGAAATGGCATCCTATATTATTATTAGAACAAACAAACCTAAAATACCAACATATCCAACAACATAATTTATCTAATCTGTAATTAACACGTACAAACTTGAACACACGTTGGATTCAATGGGATGAAACCTGGGTCCGTCTTCGGTTTATGACGTCAGGCGTTTTGTAGTTTTTACATTGCCATTCATATACAGTAGTGGCCAAAAGTGATGTCCGGCCTAGGAAATATAGGCTATTACGTTATAATATAGGCTACTATAAAACAGGAGGTTCCCACGCTCAAACTTCCTTACCTCTTAATTCATAAGGAGAGTACAACGTCAATCATAATATAGGCTATGTCATGATTTATGTGCTCGTGGCAATTTTCATATCTGTGACAGTGAACGAAAACATTTTGTACATGTTGGCAGAAAATATTGACACACAAACTCCAATATTTCCGTTCGACCGACAAATGATCGGGAAATGACGTCAGTGCAGACAATAATATGGCGTCTACGATCGCAGTGGAGGCTATAGACAAGCAACATTTAGCAGTTCAGTCTAAATAACACTGGTTTATTGTCACCTAAAGACGCCAATGGGCAGCATATTTCCGTCGATAATGAGATTTCTTATTTAATTTCTCTGGTCTTTGTCTAACACCAGCACTCCATGTCCGAAGGACCTCGGGCTCCCTGGTCGAAGCGGGGTTGCGTGGAGTCGCATCGCCGAGGTAAAACCCTGCTGGTATTGTTTAATTTCACACACACAACGTTGTCCTGCTTAATAACGTGCTCGTTTTAACTTACTGTAGCCGAAAACACCATAATTGTTTAATATGTCGTGGGCTGACATTCGTTGGGACGTGTCAGCGGTAATTACTGGCTTTGCCTCTGATATTGACCCAGTGAGCTCCCTAGGTAGACAGCATGTTTGGGCATCATATGCGCGTGAAGCGAACATTAAGGCTCGGTGACTGTCTCTAGATGGACAGCTCGTTAGGTTTCAAGACACCGTCAGTGTTTATATCCAGTCGCTTTCATGTACTTTTTATTTTTATAATCAAAACAACTGTGAAATCAAACACATAATTCAGAATTCATAAAGCGCTGTTTTTGTGTCTTGTTTACTGGGTATTTGAACACGAGGTCATTGAAATTCAAAGGATATAAAACTACTTTGAGTCTAATGAAAGGTTAAACACAGGTAAAACAGTCCCATTTGCCATTAAGATACAGTCACTGTAAACATTCATTATTTACAAGAAGGACACATTTTCTCTAAACACTGACAAGTTTACCACAGCGTCAGTTAAAATAAGTTAAATTAATAAAAAACGAAATGTAATTAAAATCTAGAGGCATCCTGGTGGTTACTGGAAAGGGGATTGACTGTTGTATGACACACAGATGTCTCATTGGGGTTCAGCAGTTTGGGATGAGTATGATTTTTCTTGTGGTCACCCAGGCTGTATTTGATCAAAAATACAGTAAAAACTGTAATATTGTGAAATATTATATTAAAAAACTGTTTTATGTTTTAATGTCTTAATGTAATATATACCTGTAATGGCAAAGCTGAATTTTCAACATCATTACTCCAGTCGTCAGTGTCACATGATCCTTCAGAAATCATTCTGATATGCTGATTTGGAGCACCGATCTGTCTGACGTTTTTTTTTTCTCCTTCAGTTTAAAGTCATTGGCTATAGCATGAAAAAGGTAGATATAACAAAGTGATGGTTTATTAATTAACTGCGTGAAGGCACTGAGTTGTAAAATGTCTGTTGCATAATCCAGCATTTTTCTCTTGGTAAATAATTAAATGCTTGCTAAAACAAAATTAAATCTGTACAAAATACAGCAGGGCTTGACAATAAGGACTGCCCGGAGCCAGTGTGAACGAGGCTCGGGACAATTGACGGAACTGTCACTGTTCTGATCAGGCCAGTGCTGCATCTTCACGAAAGTTTATCTTTTGCACGTGTTTTTAAGCCTTGCAAATTTAAATATTCAAGGGCAAGAAGATGCCAAGGAGAACTCAATTCTACCAAAGTCCCTTCAAAGGGGTCATGAACTGCATTGTTTTATAATGTTTCCATTATTTAGAATTAAAATGCTTTAAATTAGAATTAAAATTTTTCCTACCCTGATTTTAGCCCTCTGATTTGAATGCTCTGTTTGAAGGGTTGTGTCTGCTGTGAGACTTCAGTGTAAACGCCCACTGTGATTGGCTAACATCTTTGCATATGAAATAGCTAAGTATTACATGTGGAACTCTCAAAAACTTTGAGCATGTGTTTACTATTACAGCACTCAAGGTTAACTAATCATGAAAAGTGTTGATTATAACATTTATATTTAGATCTATGGCATTATATTTAGATTGTGGCATGAAAAGTTGCAGTGATGAGCATTTTAGCCGATCACAGACATGTTGAGCGCATGAATGCAGTGATTTCGCCATTGAAACTCAATTTCTGCACACTAACGAATGCTTTCATCATAACTAACAGTGCAAACACAATGTAATTAAGAGTGTGAACTGTTTAGTCACTTGTTTGATTTACTGACACACAGACAAAGAACACCTGACTGTATATGAATCATTACATATAAAAAGAAATCCTTTGAAAGGTTATTTTTAGTCTTCTCTCCTTGTCATCTCACTAACACTCCTGTGGGAGGGGCCAAAGTTGCAACGATGAAGTAGGTGTTGATTTTCTTCTGCAGAAGAAGCGGTCTTTCATTTATCATAGATGGGCACATTCCACAATGAGTTGTTATCTGGGCTTGGTTACAAAAAAAGCTGTTTTTGGACTAACAAGGAGGTTTTCAGTTCTGAAACTTACAGGATATTCTTATAGTATGATGACCTCTTATATGTCAAAAGCTCCAGGAAAATTTTATTTCTCAGTTCATGACCCTTTTAAGTCATTTCACTCGACAGCCATCTTTTGAAATGTCAGCTGTTTCACTCATGCAAGTGCTCCTATCTCTTTGAATGGGGAAACATCAAATTCTCCAAAGCTGTTCACCAAACTTATGATTAAATTCCATATTTGAAATCACCAATGAAATCTGACAACAATTGTCTCATAAATGTGGTTTCTTATGTTAAAATAGCATTAAAAAGCGTATTTTTTAGACAGTGCGTAAATACTGAATCGAGTTCTCTTTCACTTCTTTTAATTCACACAAAATTATATAAAATATCAAAATTATGGTGGGTATCCTTGTAAACATTGCCAGTTATGTCTTAAATGAACATTGAGAAATAAATTGCTTGTTGACCAGTATATTGGATCTGTGCAGCTCTTAAAGTGACAGCAGCCTAATATTCCTGCTGCGCTGCTGTCTTAATGTTAATCAAACAACAAAAGACATTTGATCACTTTATTTCTGTACCTGAAAACTACTGTTAGACCTACCTGAAAAGTACTGTTTATTTCATATGGCCCACACACTTACTCAACCTTAGAATAATAATAATCAGATGTTGCTCTGCATCTTCTGAATGTGTAACATTTGATAAGTTCTTTTAAACTTTTTAGCAAAACGTTTTTCAAATGGGTAATTACTAATTAACAAAGGGTAAATTAAAGCAATAAACAAAGTTGTGGTTTACAGTGAATTTAGAACCGCTAAGGGCGAACATTTATTGGGCATGATGCGGAGCTGCTCTAAATTCACTGTAAACCACAAGTTTACAGTGGTTGGCAAGGTTTCATAATGAATACACAGACACAAAAATGTAATGCTGTTGATTTAAAAAAAAACAAAAAAAAAACATGATTCCTCCGCCAAACAATGTAAATCTTCAGAAGTGGAATGGTCGTCTTTCCAAGCAACAACACGCATAGTAATTTACAGCGGCTTTGAACGCAGCTCAACCAATCATAATCAAGGAGCGGAACTATCCGTTTTATAGTCAATAATAACACCGCAATGAAAGATTATCAAATTTCATTCATAATCTGTCTATTTACCATCATCTGGATGTCATCTCTTTTTAGAGCAGGGCAAGTACAAGCAGAGGAAATGTGAACGCCCCTTCAGCGCTGTGAAGCCGACCGTTGGCCAGGAGGCCTCTAAAAGGTAATGTCACAAAGTCATCACCCTCTACTTTTCTCCAAGCCACCTAACCAGTTAAGTATACAGTGTCTTTAAGTGTTTCTCATCTCAGTTTTATATTAAAAATAATTGTTTAACTATAAGAGTCTTCTGTTTTGCACAGTTGTGGTCCAGTTTCAATGTGCAAGCAGGGATATTTTGTCATCTTCTGTCATCTTCTACCTCCATTCATGTGTCATGTAATTGTCTCCTGTTTGCACACAGTGGGACATTCAGTTGTTGGTGCATCTTTAGCATTTCAGTCTGTTGGTAATTTTCACATTATTTTAATGATTGGGGCTTGTTCGATTTGTCATTTAGGTGAATATCTTCAGAATTTAATTTCCTACGGACACAGAGGTACTGTCCTCTGATTGGCTCGGACACCCCCCTGTGACATGCCCGTGGCCAATCAGAGGTGAGTGTGCTGTGTGTGTATGTGTGCAGTAGAAGGGGAGTGTGTGGGGGAGCTTTGAGAGAGTTTGGCTTTCAGCAGCAGAAACTGAAGTGCTGAGGTGTGAAAGTTCTTGAAGTCCTTCCAGAGGCTTTTAAACTCTGGCATGTTTTTTTCACCATCTATTATCCACTAAACTACAAATAGTTCAGATGATTTGGCTGATAAAGAACTTGAGGAAGTGCTGTTTAGTTCAACAAACACTTAATTAAAGATTTGCATCATTTTATCTTGATTTAAAAGGATAGTTCACCCAAAAATGTATGCAACTGTTTAAAAAGGTTTTTGAACAGTCTCTTATGCTCACCTGCATTTATTTGATTAAAATGTTAAAACAGTTATTTTGTGAAATATTAATACCATTTAAAATAACTTTTCTATTTTAATATTTTTTTTTTTTTAAGTCCTGTAATGGTAAAGCTGATTTTTTCAGCATCATTACTCCAGTCTTCGGTGTCACATGATCCCTCAGAAATCATTATAATTTGGTGCTCAAGAAACATTTCTTATTATTATAAATGTTAAAGACAGTTGTGTTGCTTAATATTTTGTGTGAAAACGGTGACTTTTTTCAGCATTATTTGATGAAAGTAAAAGAACAGAATTTACTTGAAATAGAAATCTTTTGTCAACATTATAAATGTCATCACAGTAAATTTTGATCAATTTAATGTGTGCTTGCTGAATAAAATTAATAATTTCTTTTTTTTTTTAAATATGTCATTGACCCTAAAACTCTGATTTTGTTTCTTCTGTTTTTCTTCTGTATTCAAAGAAATGGGGAACAAAACAACATTGGACCCCACTGACTTTCATTGCATCTTCTTTTGTGTTCCACAGGGTCAGTAAATGATAACAGAATATTCATTTTGGGTGAACTACCCTTTTAACAGGCCTTTCCCATCATGTTGATTGATATTGAGCTCTGAGACGAGACAAATCAGTCTTATTTCTATCAAATACTTGAAAATGGTAAATGTCTGTCTCTCCATCACAGTTATGGTCTTCCCAACCTTGCAGACGACCAGCTAAATTGGGACATATCGACTTGCCTTGACGCGTCATTTATAAGAGTGTTTGTGTCTCAGCAGGTGCCTAATGGCGGGGGATGTGGAGGTGTACCTTTCCCAAGTGCATGACGGCAGCGTGTCGTCGGGCTTCCGAGCCTTGTATGAGGAGCGACTGCTACTCGATGTCACTCTGCTCATCGAGGAGCATCACTTCCAGGCGCACAAGGCTCTGTTAGCAACGCAAAGCGACTATTTCCGGGTCATGTTCACGGCCGATATGCGGGAACGTGACCAGGATAAGATTCACATGAAGGGGTTGACGGCAGCCGGGTTTGGTCACGTCCTTCGCTTCATGTATTATGGTTCGTTGGAGTTAAGCATGCTCACGGTGCAAGAGATCTTGCAGGCTGCCATGTACGTGCAACTCACAGAGGCTGTAGAGTTCTGCTGCTCCTTCCTGCTGGCCAAGATCTGCTTGGAGAACTGTGCTGAGGTCATGCGCCTGCTGGAAGACTTCAGCGTCGGTGTGGAAGGTGTTCAGGAGCAGCTTGATGCATTTCTGCTGGAGAACTTTGTGCCCCTGATGGCGCGACCGGACTTCCTGTCCTATTTGAGCTTGGAGAAGTTAATGGCCTATCTGGATAGTGACCAGCTGAGTCGATTTCCAGAAATTGAGCTGTATGAGGCGGTGCAGGCTTGGCTGAGACATGACCGGAGACGATGGAGACATACAGACGCGGTGGTGCAGAACCTGCGCTTTTGCCTCATGACTCCTGCCAATATCTTTGAGAAGGTAACAATGCTTCCTTGTCACTGACCCCTAAACATAAAAAATGGGAAAAATCATTTGAAAATCTAATTCATAAATAGCATTATGTTTTTTTTGAGAGTTGTACCCAAAGCCTAAAATGAACACTCGCCAAGTGCCAAATGTGAGTAGCAATCGATGTTGGGGAGTACATGAAACGGTGTCATTCACCAGTTGGCCAGTAATATTTTTATGAATTTTAGCAATACATGAACATGAACACGTGAACGACACTTGGGACAATTGACGGGCCGCACTAATTTCGTTACTTGCATGCTGTGTGGAAAGTTTTTGTGTGCGCAAACATCCGAAGTGCGCGTCTCAGACAGCGTGCAAATGCTAATCTGAGCTCTCTTTTACATCGTCTTACACTTGACAAATTCACACAAAATTATGTGAAGAAATAGGGAGTATTCTAGTACACATATTAGGTTATGTCTTAATAGAACGTAAACCGTTGAGAATGGTATCAGTATATTAAATCATGCATTTGCTCTTAAAGTGACAGCAGCAAAGAAAAAAAATCACTCACTGCTCTTGACTGAATAACTTTAACAAGGATTAATTAATAGGGATGTTTAACTCCTATAATGAAGACTATGCAGTGTTATTTTACATTTGCATACTTTATTAAATTTCAGACCTACCTAGAAAACCTGAAAAGTAGTTTATTTAATTTTGTATTTATTTGTGCTTTTTGCTTGTAATTTGACTTTGTTTTTATTTTATTACTGACTGTTGTCTTTAATGTTTTACATTTATATTAGTTAAGCTAGTTTTAGCTGTGGTATCGAAATTGGAATAGAGAATTATGAATTTTCACTGGTATCTAAAATGTTCGTGTCATCACTGCCTGTTTTTGCAAAAACAGTTTAATGGCTGGTGAAACATTTATGGCAGGTACATTTTCTGAAGTCACCGGCCATTGGCAGGTGTGGCAAAATTAGTTTTATACCCTGATTGTACCACATAACACTTTACAACCTGAGTTTTGTCATAAATTTAAATTATGCAATATTTTAAGAAACATTATAAGACATTCATTAACTAAGGTCCACAGAGGTCCTGTCTATGATTATAATTTCCTGTTTTGTTTAATTCTGTATTACTTTTTGTTTGATGAACGTAATTATAAGCTTACTGTGGATTATAATTTGAAAAAGTTCTAAGATTATACCAGACTACTTTTTCTACATTTTTACATTTTCTTTAAAAAAAATTGCATTCTTAAAATATCAGCATCTTTTTGACTTCATGCTCCTTGCAACAACAACAAAAAAACAATTATTAAAATGAACTTTTATTCAGAAATTGAATGATCATTGTGCCCTACTGTTCACAAGTTTGGGGTCAGCACAATAATGAACTAAACTAAATGAACTAAAATAAAAACTTTTTATGCATTTTACAATGGTGTTTTGGGGGCCTGAAAACGCAAACTTTTGAAACCAGTATTCAAAGTGCATGTTTTTGAAAACAATACCGTTATCGTCTCCGTGTAAACTATAAAAACATGAATTTGTGAGAAATTATGTTTTGAGTTTATAGGCACATTTTTTTTCTTTATAAAATTACATTGCCAACTACTGACCGGACATGCATATTACAGCTTTTTTTTAATAATTTCCGTGGATCCATGTGAGCGGGGATCGCTTTGACAACGCTGTTGTCTCTACGCGAAAAATTCAAAGGAAAAACCTTTATGATTTTAGCACATCGGTGTTGTGTAAACGTACCTTAAGATTACTCAAAGTATTACAGTTTCCACAAAAATTAAGCCAAACAACATTAATAGGAAGAAAAATAAATGTTTTTTTTGAACTCCAAATCAGCATATTAGAATGATTTCCGAAGGATCATGTGACACTGAAGTCTGAAGTAATGATGCTGAAAGTTCAGAATTATTTCAAATTGCATTTAAAAATCTATTCAAATAGAAAAGTTATTTTAGTCTGCATTAATATTTCACTATATTACTGTTTTTATTGTATTTTTGATTGCATAAATTAAGCTTTAGTGAACAAGAGCTTTCAAAAACATAAAAAAAAAATCTTAACAACCCCAAACTTTTGAACTGTAGTGTATCTATAACTTGTATGTTGGAAGTTTCCTGTCATTGACCCTCATGTGTTTCTTTCATCCTTGCAAAGGTGAAGACATCAGAGTTCTACCGTTATTCCCGCCAACTGAGACTAGAAGTAGACCAGGCGCTCAGCTACTTCCATCAGGTGAACGAACAACCGCTGGCGGAAACCAAGTCCAACCGCATCAGATCCGTGAGACCCCAGACTGCTGTATTCCGTGGAATGATCGGCCACAGCATGGTCAATAGTAAGATCCTCCTCCTGCACCGGCCAAAAGTGTGGTGGGAACTAGAAGGCCCCCAGGTACCGCTCCGCCCTGATTGCCTGGCCATCGTCAACAACTTTGCTTTCCTGTTGGGTGGTGAAGAGTTAGGCCCGGATGGAGAGTTCCACGCTTCTTCTAAGGTCTACCGCTACGATCCCAGACAGAACTCTTGGCTACGCATGGCTGACATGTCCGTTCCCAGATCAGAGTTTGCCGTTGGCGTCATTGGGAAGTACATTTATGCCGTTGCAGGCCGCACTCGCGATGAGACGTTTTATTCTACGGAACGTTATGACATTGTTGAGGACAAGTGGGAGTTTGTAGATCCTTACCCTGTAAACAAGTACGGCCACGAAGGCACTGTGCTCAACGGGAAGCTGTATATCACTGGCGGCATCACCTCCTCTTCCACCTCAAAACAAGTGTGCGTCTTTGACCCGGGACGGGAAGGAACATCTGAACTTCGCACGCGGCGCACGCCCATCCTCACCAACTGCTGGGAGAACAAGTCAAAAATGAACTACGCTCGTTGCTTCCATAAGATGATCTCCCACAATGGGAAGCTGTACGTCTTCGGCGGGGTGTGTGTGATACTCCGTGCCTCTTTTGAATCCCAGGGCTGCCCTTCGACAGAAGTATATGACCCAGAGACTGACGAGTGGACTATTTTGGCCTCTATGCCTATAGGACGCAGTGGGCATGGAGTGGCGGTGTTGGACAAACAGATCATGGTGCTCGGGGGACTTTGCTACAACGGTCATTACAGCGACTCTATCCTCACTTTTGACCCTGAGGAGAACAAATGGAAAGAGGACGAGTATCCCAGGATGCCTTGCAAACTGGACGGACTGCAAGTGTGTAGTTTGCACTTCCCAGAATACGTTCTGGAACATGTGAGACGCTGCAGCTGAGTCTTTGTACCTTCTAGACAGTTTAGGAGACAAACGTTTACAGGTGTGACAAGTAATACTAATACTGTTTAAGCTTTTAAACTGTAGGCCAGTGCTTATTTAAGAAAAAAAAAATCCTTTTTAGGCTTTCATTGTAGAAAGGAAGGTTTGTTATTTGTTCTGAGCATTGGGGGTTCTCATAAAAAACGGATACAGACGACCTTTCTGCTCATACGTCTGACTCATTGCACTGTAATCATCCTGTAGAGCACATAATACTCTTCATGTTTCACAACATTGTCTTCTCTGTGACGTTCTTCTATATCCCTTTGTTCTGTTCACAGGAAGTCATGTTTTATGTGTGCATATTCCACAACAAGTAGTCTGCTGCGTCTAGGAGTTGTTAGAAAAATGAAAAGGAGACTAAATGAAGTAGAGGAACTCAAGAAGAAACGTGTCCCTTTTTTTTTTCTTTCACACTTACTAATCTAAGAATGCATTTGTGCTGATACTAGTGATGTTGTAGTGGATCTTGACGATGATGACTGTAATGATTGTAATCTTGATGATGATGTTGACAGGCATTGCACTCTTATAAGGGCATATATTACTGCTCTACAATAACCGGTCCTCCACTGCTGACTGCAAAGGGAGAAAAGGGGACAGCAGAGATTAGGGGACGCGTAGTTCCCGCTTCTCCAACCTTTATTAGTTGTGCTTATGCTTATTTTTAACTTATTTATTAAAATGGCAAAGCCTTGCCTTGATCCAATCTGTATAATGTAAGGAACTACTTTCTATATGTGTGTGTGTGTGTCTCACATTTTGTTTCACCAGCAAAGGGCTAAAGCACATATGCATCTTGTGTTTTTAATGTCTAATGAAACACTAACAGCAGTTCTATGAGTTTAGGCGTCCATTAGGTATTAAAATCAGTTGCAGTAAAAGGGATTATTCATCTATTACTCCAAATCTGAATGACTGAAATGTTAAATATCTGTTTTTGTTTGTCTGTGCTATGAAATTCAGTGGAATCCAAAACATGTTTTTTGGACGCCATTGGTTTTCATTGTATGGGGGAAAAAAACATCATCTTTTGTGTTCCACAGGTTTGGAACAACAAATGTGAGTAAATTATGACAGAATCATAATTATTATTTTTTTTATTTTTTTTGGTGAACTATCCCTTTAAAACGGATCTTGAAGGGGTTTGGCAATATGTCATTTACTATTATGGACCCTACATGTGATGCTGTGTTTCCTCAGAGTTCCTGGTTGGTTTGTACTTTCTCAAACACTAACTTTGACCTTTTGTCTCTGCTGTGTGACATTTATCATCGAAAATTCATGCTATTTTCATGTACATATAGATGCCAAACTGTGGTCTGTAAGGGTCAAACTGTAATAATCAGACACAGCAGTAGATTATAACCGTGTCTTGTTATTTTTTTCAGTAGAATAACAGACAATTATTCCACTATAATAATAATAATCCATAGCCCTGTATCTTGTTCTTGAGAGGAGTATAATCAGATTGCTAACTTGTTTACCAAAATCTGGTGGTTCACTGGTATTTGAAGACTTTGTAATTAATTTCCAGAAATAAATGTTCAAACTGTTCAGCTCTCTGGGTTTTCTAATTGAATACAAGCACCTGCTGTGCTGATGTGTTTGGGTTTAGCGTGTATTTGAGATGCTGCTTTCTCTAGATATCAGCATCTTATCCTGTGGGTTTATCCCTGTAAGAGGATCCATCAGCAGGATGTGTGCTGCGACCCTAAGCCTGTTCTTCAGCTCGTGTGTCGCTATATTGAGAGAAATGCATTCCTGCAGATCAAACAGTAAAAGCATGGTGCTAGCAATGCCACGGTCATTGGTTCGATTCCCACGGAATACAAGAGCTGATAAATATGTATACATTCAACGCAATGTAAGTCGTTTTGGATAGTTAAAAGAAACTTTATGTATTTGCTAGATTTTTTCAAAAAAAAAAAAAAAAAAAAAAGATGACCATAGTGCTTTGCAGCAACCGGATTGGATTGATATTGAAGCTTTTTTTTTTTTTTTTTTTTGTAGAATTAAGCTTCAAGTTAAATATTATTCTTTCCATCAATAAACACCAATTCTCCACACTTAGGATAATTTTAATCCAGAATGTTAATTTTGCCAGAATATTTCTTCTAAATATTTTTGGCCCATTCTTCATTGCAATAATTTCCCCCTCAGAGTAAAAAAAGGTAATCGCAACATAATTTCTCCTAGTTGCAACTTAATCTCACAATTGTATCTCTCATTGTAATTTCAAATCACATAATTACATCTTAATGTCTTGTAAATCGCTTTTTATTTTTCTATGACACGTTCAACACTGTAACTGGAAGATGATGGCTGTCTGTAAACGCCGTAACATGAAGCTTTTTAACTTATGTCAAGTTTCTCCCTTACGAAAAAGAACCATGGTTTTACTACAAATGAAACCAAAAAACCATGGTTATTGTAGTTAAACCAGGGTAACCACAAATTAACAGTTTAACCATGGTATTTGTGGTAAAACTATGGTTATATAAATAGTAATCAATTAGCCAAAAACATGGTTACTACACTTTTACTACAATAAAACCATGGTTATTTTTTGTAAGGGCTAAATTAGCCTACTTTTACTATTTGTGTTGGTTTGGTCAGAACATACCACATCAATGAGATAAAATGTATGCATCGTCTCTTTTAGACATGATGAATATGATTTGTTTGGTAATTAACTACGTTACACAAAAATATCGCCGAATATCAAATACATCCAGGAAGGTAAATAACAATTGGTTTCTGCTTAGGAAAAAAGGGCTGAGGTTGAGCAGCTGCGCACGTGGCGCCGTGGCTTAGTTGGTTAAAGCGCCTGTCTAGTAAACAGGAGATCCTGGGTTCGAATCCCAGCGGTGCCTTTTGAGTACATTTCATTCACACGTAAGGAATATAGCGTAAAACGTCTGCTATTACACTTCACAAATATTAATGATTATTTATTAATATATTTATTCAATATTTCTCAGGTTACGTTATTTTAACTTCTGTTTAGGCACATGCTTCCATTAGCCTACATATCTGTATTTATCACAGGCCATTTATTTGCTTGTCTGCAAAATCCAAAGGGTCAAAATATTATTAAACACAAACCAATTTATAAAACAGCAACAATGGTAATACTTAAAAAAAAAAAAAAAAAACCTATTTAATTAGTCCATTTTAATTAATAGCTTTAATATTGTATTATAATAAATCATTGTATTATATTACATATAATATTATAATATAATTATTATAAAATGATCTACCCTTATCATTTAGTTTACCCTTACTATACAAATCTGAATGAATGGTAAACTTCACAAAAACGGTTACAGTACGCCCTCTGGTGGCAAACCAACAATAGAGACGTTTCATTTATAGTTATGCATGCAACTGAGATAATACATAAAAATTAATTTGTCATACCACAGAACAATTGAAATGGTGATTAATAGTCAGCATGTTCTACGTTCTTATGTTGCCACAGCTTACATATACGGAATATAATAAATAAGGTAAATTTTTAGCAAATCAACTTGAACACAAAAGAGAAAAATGAATTATAACTCCTACTATTGCTTCCACTGGGAAGTATACACAGTCATCAGAGGAAGTAAAACAGACTTTCAATGATTTTATTGCGATTTATATTCCTCAAAAACAACCCAGATTTAACAGATATCCAGTTATTTTTAGATTAAATCTTCCAGGCTTAACAAAATAACAAGCAGACTATTTAGTCACCTTTAACTTTAACGGAACTATGCAATGCATTATTAAAAATAACAAATAATAAAACACCACGGTCAGATGGGTTTCCTGTGGTAGAAAGGTTTTTGGAATATAATGGCTCCGCTGTTTTTGTTTTTGTTTTTTTGGTTACAGAAATAAAAGCCAAAGGTAAGATATTGCCTCACTTAAATACTACTTAAATAAGACTATACTGAAACTTTGCCATCTAGCTATCGGCCATTATATTTAATAAACACAGACATTAAAATTATCTCTAAAGCTGTTGCATCCCAGTTGGATACAATAGGCTAATTTCCACAGTTATCCATAATGATCAAACTGGATTCATCAAAGGCTGCCACTCTTCAAGTAAGAAGGCTTTTCAACCTTATAGACAGGCTATATCGCAACCCAATAGTTTCCTCAGAATTATTATAAATTGGACCAAATCAGCAATACTTTCGGTAGCAACTCATGGAACCCTTCATCCCAGGTCCCAAACTCATTACTTTCTAGGGGTAACAATAATACCTGGGCATATTTCTTCATATTTCTTTAGAGATGGTTCACTTGTTTTACTCCAATATTAACTAAAATTAATAAATGAACAATTAGTTTATGAACAAAATGGGTTGATTTGGAACAAAAAGAATTGAATTAACCATTTATAGGAACAGTAAAAAAAAATATTTCCTCAACTCAAAAAAAGACCTACGCCAAGATGGACCCCTGTATTAATTCTCCAATCTGCCATAACCACAGTCTCAGCCTCAGCCGTCAGATTTCTTTACTTGCAAGGTTGATGCTACCAGAGAGAAAATTATAACCATACAACCGTCTAGCATCAGACAGTGCATTGACCCCCTGAGGAAAATTTCCAATAGGCTAATTCTTTGCTATAAGAGAGGAAAAAAAGAAAAGAAATTTAAGTCACCAGAATCAACAAGATGTAGTCTACTGTATGTTAGAACCATTGTTATTATGTCCCAAAACTTTTAAGCTGGCTGTTATTAAGCCTCTCACAAAAAAAAAAAAAAAAACACAACTTGATCCTATATAATTTATTAACTAGGCCTACAGACCGATTTTTCTTGTCAAAACTACTGAAGGCCGTATCATATTCCCATGTTTCATTAAAAAAACGTTGACTTATGACATAATGATGACAGCCGGAACTCTAGGCTAAATATAGGCCTATGTCCTCGGTGCACGATATGTAATAATATAAGCTATAATATATAACACTATAAAACACATCAACTATGAATCCATTTAGGCCTACTTTCAACGGAAATCATTTTGCTAACTCATGATGAACAAAGACGCGAGCGCGTTTAGAGTGGGCGTTGCTAAAAGGGACAAACACTGAATTGTGCAGTCTGTGTCCATCGATATAACGAAACAGATTTCAACCTTATAGTTGTCGTTTCCTGACAGCGAAATAAACTCGAGGTTCAGCGGTGCGGTAAGTGCATTTCACAATGAAAAGCACAACGCACAAACCATGTGGAATGAGGCGTGTGTTGTTGTCGGTAGCAGTGGCGAATGTTTGTCGTGAGTCATTTTGCTTTGAACACTTTGAGTTACATACTTGAATCACGTGATTCATTCACACATTCATAAAAATAAACAAAATAATACAAAAAATATGACTGTGGCGCATTCCAGTAATTCCAAATCTATTTTAACATATTTAATAACGTAACATTTGTGGCCAGTTTGTACTTTTGAAGAGTCTAAAAAGATGATGTATTGATTTATTTTGCACGGAGTTGCCAAATGTAAAAGAGAGTTTCGTGTTTACCCAGCAAACAGAACGTTAGCACATTTCCCGTTTGGCTATTTTTTTAGGGGGGGAACCAAATAATAACACTCTATGTTCTCTGTGGATTTTTGTAATCAAAAACTAAACTAGCCAGAACGCGACAGAGAACCAAAACTGAACGTTCTGCAATGGTTATTTTGTAGGATGTATTTTATAACCAAAAACGTACGTTATCATAAAGTTCTGGGAACCGAACATGGTTAGCTGAGTAATTCCAGTTTGCTCATCTGTAAGGCTCTATCTTTGTCAAAGTTCCACATAAGGAAGCAAAATAAAGAAATAATGCAAATAGACAGTAAGCCTATATTTGATATAGATGTTATCTAAAGGGTATTATTAATGTATTATTGATTGCTCCATCTCAATCCCCCCACCCCACAATTGCCTTTTAGACTTGTTACTTTACTGTTTGAAACAGAATAACCCACATACTGTCACAAACATTTAAAAAATGGTTTTAGAAAAGTCATGCAGTTTGTTACGAGGAATGGAATACATTGCTGGGAAATGTGGGATTAAATAGGTTAATTCCCTGCTTTCCTTTTATGAACAGATGGCAAATGAAGCAAAACCTTGTCCATGTGATATCGGGGATACGATTGAATATGGAGGTCTTGGAGAGGAAGTCCAAATCGAGCACATTAAAGCTTATGTGGTGAAGCCTCAAGCATCAGAGAAGGCCATTATTGTAATTCAAGATATTTATGGATGGCAGCTTCCAAACACTAGATACATGGCTGACATGCTCTCAGCCAATGGATACATGTAAATATCAGGTTTATATTGTTATAAATATTAAAATTGTTCAGATATCCCTGTTCTTACTTGATTATGTTGCATTTGCAGTGCTATATGTCCAGATTTCTTTGTCGGAAAAGATGCGTGGAGCCCATCTCAAGACTGGTCAACATTTCAGCAGTGGCTTGAAGACAAAAAGCCTACAGACATCAAAAAGTACAAGTTCAATAAACTAAATGTTCTTAACTGATGCACTTGACCATGCCTTCAAAGGAGATACTGAACAATCTTGTTGTTTTCCCAGGGAAGTGGATGTTGTATTGACATACCTGAAGGAGCAGTGTGGTGCAAAGCATATAGGTGTTGTGGGTTTCTGTTGGGGTGGTGTTGCGACACACTACATTGCTCTTCAGTATCAAGAAATTAAAGCTGGCGTCTCGGTCTATGGTAATGTATTGGCTGCATCTATGAATAGTCAAGGATACAGAAAATATATGTCAATATGCTGTCTGCAATCCAAGCAACTGTACATAAATTAATTTAACTCAGGTATCGTTAGAGAGCGGGAAGACAGGTTTGATCTCAAGAGTCCAACCCTCTTCATATTTGCGGAAAATGATGCAGTCATTCCACTTGATCAGGTAAGATATCACTTCAAGATTTTATATATATATACATACACACACTGATCAGGCATAACATGATGACTGGTGAAGTGAATAACACTGATTATCTCTTCATCACAGCACCTGTTAGTGGGTGGGATATATTAGGCAGCAAGTGAACATTTTGTCCTCAAAGTTGATGTGTTAGAAGCAGGAAAAATGGGTTTGACAAGGGCCAAATTGTGATGGCTAGACGACTGATCATCTCTAACAGTGGTGAACCAGCGACACAGTGCATCACAGTTTGTTGTGTATGGGGCTGCATAGTCACAGACCAGTCAGGGTGCCCATGCTGACCCCTGTCCACCGCCTAAAAGTGCCTACAGTGGGAACGTGAGCATCAGAACTGGTCCACGGAGCAATGGAAGAAGGTGGCCTGGTCTGATGAATCACATTTTCTTTTACATGACATGGATGGCCGGGTGCATGTGCATCGCTTACCTGGGGAACACATGGCACCAGGATGCACTATAGGAAGAAGGCAAGCCGGCGGAGACAGTGATGCTTTGGGCAATGTTCTGCTGGGAAACCTTGGGTCCTGCCATCCATGTGGATGTTACTTTGACATGTACCACCTACCTAAGCATTGTTGCAGACCATGTACACCCTTTCATGGAAACGGCATTCCCTGGTGGCTGTGGTCTCTTTCAGCAGGATAATGCACCCGCCACAAAGCAAAAATGGTTCAGGAATGGTTTGAGGAGCACAACAAGAAGTTTGAGGTGTTGACTTGGCCTCCAGATTCCCCAGATCTCAATCCAATCGTGCATCTGTGGGATGTGCTAAACAAACAAGTCCGATCCATGGAGGCCCCACCTCACAACTTACAGAACTTAAAGGATCTGCTGCTAACATCTTGGTGCCAGATACCACAGCACACCTTCAGGGGTCTAGTGGAGTCCATGCCTCAACGGGTCAGGGCTGTTTTGGAAGCAAAAGGGGGACCAACACAATATTAGAACATGATGTTATTCCTGATCAATGTGTGTATAAGACTTAAACTGTTCAAAAGTTTGGGGTCAGTAAGTTTTTTTTAAATAGAATTTTTTTTAAAGAATCCTGAAAAAACTGCATTATGGTTTCCACACAAATATAAAGCAGCACATCTGCAAATTAAACTTTGCATGACAGGAATAATTTACATTTTAAAATATATGAAAATAGAAACAAAATATATTAGTTATTTTGATTAATAAATGAAGGCTTGGTGAGCATAAGACTTTTAAAAAAACAATAAAGACAACTTTTGAATGGTGTATATAAATAAATATTCATTTTGAAATATATATTCCATCATAGTTCTGATTTATTACTGCCACAATAAGGATGATGTGACATGGTTAATGTGCTTTATTTGATTTATACCCAACAAATGTTTTCAGGCCAAACAGCTCAATTTAAGTCACAATTATCTTTAAAATGGTTAGGTCTAATGAATGAAAAACAATAAATAGGGTAAATGTAATCATGACCCCACTGTATTAAATAAACTCATATCAGGGCCATAAACGGTGCACAATAATTTAATGTTTCTTGTTCTCTAACTTTTAACCAAGGTGACCACACTAGAAACAAGACTGAAGGAAAAGTGCACTGCTGACTTCCAAGTGAAAATCTTCCCCAACCAGACACATGGGTTTGTCCATCGCAAGAGAGAAGACATCAACCCAGATGATAAACCCTACATAGAGGAAGCCAGGAAAGATATGATCAACTGGTTGAATAAGTACATGTAAACTGAAACTGGTTAAAATGACTGATGTGAAGGTTAAACATTTTCTAATGACAAAGTGTAATGATAAAAAGCAGTCAATCTGAAAGCTTTTGCAGTTCTGCATGAGTATTTTTGAATTATACAAGATTAAAAAAAAATTATATATATATAAAAAATGACAACCAAGAGACAAATCAGAAAACAAAAGTTTATTGATCACTTCGGTACTACATTGAACTGCATCAAATGATAAATAACAGTACAGGTTTGACAACACATTCCTTTAGAAGTGCTTGAGACCATTCATTTCAACACAGCAATGAGCGACCTCATTCTTCAGGCTCGCCGGGGCCCCTGACGTCATCAATCTTCAGAATCATCTTGACTACTTGAGTGGCCAGAGAAATCTGTTGTTTCTTTCCAATGAGGGTCTCGATCACATGCTGTTTCTTCATGTCTGCAAAGATTTAGGTCAAATATATTTTACGCATCAGTCTAAGACTGAACCCATTACATATTATTATTATTATTATAATAATAAAAAACAAAAACTAGTGTTCAAAGTTTGGGATCAATAAGATTTTACTTTTATTATTAATAATACTTTTATTCAGCAGATGCATTAAATTGATCAAGTGACCAGCGAAGATTTTCATAATTCCCTTTTAAACTTTCTAATCAATGAATCCTGGGAGAAATGTCTCACGGTTTTCAATATTGATAAGAACTGTTTCTTGAGCAGAAAATGAGCATATATTAGAATGATTTCTGAAGGATTGTGTGACTGAAGACTGGAGTAATGATGCTGAAAACTCACTTTTTCCATCACAGGAATGAGTTCCATTTTAAAATAAATTCAAATAGTAAACCGTTGTTTTAAATGGTATCATTTTATAATATTACCATTTCTACTGTATTTTTGAATCAATTAAATGCAGCCTTGGTGAGCTTAAAAGACTTTTCTAAAACATTTAAAAGCATACATAAAAAAATTCTAATTAACTAATAATAATATAATTCTTTAATTTGTTTTTCATACACTTGTCTATTCTGTTGAGTATTTTAAAGAATTGCATTAAGAAGTATATTAAAGAAGTCCATACCATTTGTTGATAAATGTAAGCAGTCAATTCCAAGTGCAGTGTTGTTTTCCTTGACTTGTCGGGCTCTGACCTCAGTCATCGTCTGAATGGGGTTCAAACCACTGTTCTCTGCAAGTGCCATAGGGATGACCTCCAGAGCGTCAGCAAATGCTCTCATAGCATACTGTTCCAGAGAGGGGCACTGGAATAGAAGTACAGCGTTTTAGAAATATGCTTTACAAAAACCTCAGAATGTAGAGTACAGATGACGGTAAAAATACCTTATCAGCTGCCAGGTTGACCGCAAGAGCACAGGCGATCTCTGAGGCACCGCCACCATACACGATGCGGTTATCTTTTACAAGGTTACGGATGACGCACAGAGCATCATGAAGAGCTCTCTTAGCCTCTTCAATAATCTAAATGATTCAGATGAATAGGCAATGGAGATCACAAAATCGTAACCATGATAAAAAAAAACAAATTTAATATCTTTAATATTTAATATCAAAATCCCAATTTAGCATTTAAAACTCTTTACCATTTTGTTCCCTCCACGGATGAAGATTGTCACAGCTCTGGAGTTCTTGCACTCCTCAATAACCAGCATTTTGTCTTTAGTGGTCCCAAAGCAGATTTCCTTCACCAACCCAGCAGCACCCAATTTTTCTGGGGTCAGCTCGCTGAATCGGGGTACGATACGTCCTCCAGTAGCAATGGCGATGAGCTGGAAATGTTTGTATAGAATTTCACAGTTTGTTTATACTCTCAACAGACATTAGTAACCCATCAGTGCTAAAGCTGAAGACAATGTTGTGAGATACCCTAGCGTTCCAAAGTCTAGAAGTTTTTCTTTGAAAGGAATACTTTTCATACCCAATACTGTACTTTGATTTAGAAAAAGTAACTCAAGACATTTATAATGTTAAAAAAAAAAAGATTTGTTTTAAAGAAATGCTGCTTCAGTAATGTGACGTATTTTCAGAGCGAAAATAGAGGGCGTGGCAATTGATTGGATGAAAAAAAAAGTAGGCGTTCTATTCAAGTCACCGTCAAAGCTCGCAACAGACTGCAGTTGGAAGGGATGCTCTACCCAAAGTCAATGGCTCTGGTTCTAACCAAGCTGTCAAACTGACAGAAGGAAGGCCATTCCAGAGGGGAAGTACAATTTCAGATTTTGATTTAGATTTTTTTTTGGATTAACTTGCATGGATGAATTGTTTATCACAAAACTAGTAATTTGTGCTAAAGTAAACAGGGTCAATTTTGACCTCATGCTGACTTTAAGCAGCACAATTGTTTTTACCATTGATCATATAAAATGTTACTTGAGAACCAAATCAGCATATTAGAATGATGTCTAAAGTATCATATGACACTAAAGACACGAGTAATGATTCTGAAAAAGCACAGGAATAAATTACATTTTAAAATGTGTTCAAATAGTTAAAGTTATATTTTCACAATATCACAGTTTTTAATGTATTTTTGAACAAATAAATGGCTGGTGAGCATGAGACTTCTTGCAAAAAACAAAACAAAACAAAATACATACGGACCTCAAACTTTTAAACAGTAGTGTATTGCAGTGTAGTTTTTACAAACCTCAATCTCAGGTCCACCGACCCAGCGGACGGCAGGAAGCTCATTCTGCAGGAGTAAGTGATTGGCCTCGTCGTCAAATCCCCACTGGCAAATGGCAAGATTTGCCCCAGTATCCTTGACCTTTAGGAGAAGTGATGGAACAGGAGAGAAAAAGAAAAAACAATTAATTTCTATGATCAGTGATATTCATTTATCATTAAAATCTAATTGAGGATGCAATACATTTAATTAAATCTGCCCTCATTATTCCAGAATATTTGTAGCTCTAAATAACTCCATACTGATGAGGGCTGTCATGCAGATTGAGAAAACATCATTATAACTAAGGTTTATATTTTTAATAATTATATAAAATGTCAAAAATCTTAAAAACAAAGAAACTGATAATATATATTTAATGCACTTAATCTGTCAATGTAAAATAAAATGTTTTTTCTGTACCAATATATTTTTCAGACAAATTCCCTCTATTCTATAGCTTTAGAAAAAAATACACTGAAATACAAATTATAAATACATATTAAATAATGTACAATATTAAATATTCGGACAAACATTAAATACAAAAATAATGAATTAAATCAATATCTCTTAGGAAAGTACACAAACAGAACAAGCAATATACAGACCTGTCGAATCATTTCCTCAAACTTATCCTTCTCATACTTCTGCAGAGCTTTATAGTCCTCCACTGAGGTCACGTCAAGCTTATGCTTGGTTTTGGGCTTGGGTGGCTCAAATGGGCAGGTGAGGATGGCGATTTTTGTGTCTTTCAGTACCTGGAGGAATATATAAAGCATACTTATTAATGAAGACCTTACACATGATGTCATGCATGTGCAACCAGGAATGAATATTAACTAGGGGTGGGGGAAATATTTGATTCTTAGATGCATCAATGTGGACATGGACGATTCTGAATTGATTCACAAATGTAAAAAAAAAAAAACTAAATAAAATAAAATAAAAAAGATTTTCTAAAATGTTGATAACATTGATAATGTTGACGGAAAGCAAAAGGCGCAACTCTGAAGCACCCAGACCATCTGTGGCGTGCACATGACAGAGAAGTGCGAGCGAGAAATCCGACCGGCACCCTCTGCATTATAAGCTAGCGTATGGAAGCTCTTTGGCTTCTTTGAAGTTTAAGGGGAAAATGACCTGGACAAGAGCCACACTATATGCAAGTTGTGTCAAACTAAACTAAAATATTTTCCAAACACGACAAACCATATTACACGTTTCCAACGCTGCCAACCAGAGGACCACAAACTCTATCGCAAATTTGATGGTCAAGGATTTGCGTCCGTATGCAAATGTTAATTTAGTGTTCAGATGTCCATTTTATAAAAGGTTTTTGATTGTGGCATACAGAAGGAAAAAAAGTATCTGTGCTCAGAATTTAGCTTTAAGTCATAAGACTATTATTTATTTGCTGTATGTTAGTTATTCAGAATATGCTGAAGTCCACAAGCATTACTCTTGTATGAGAGCTGCTGGTACAGAATTCTATATTTTGGTATAAAAGCTATGATTTTTGGGACAGCAAAATGTTTTTTTTTTGTGTCTGAAGAATTATATTGCTCATTGCACCTAACAGGAGGGTGTTGGTTATTAATTTATGTTAGTGATTTAGAATATGCTGAAGTCTGTATTAATTTACTATATGCATGTATTAAGTAAGTATGCTGCTACAGACACTTTTCCTGTTGGGTCTTTGCAATGTTGGGACATATTCTGGCCAATGTAACCTTCCTGTTGACTTGTAAAATCACTTTTATTTGTTTTATTAATCAAATATATTGGAAGTAAATTCATTATGGGTCATTACAAATACTTTGCTTTAAAAGTACCAAATAAGAAAAAAGAAAATCTGCATAGAAAAAAGATGCATCGATAATCGTTTTATAATCGCATGTCAGCCCTCGTAATCGTGATCGAATTGAATCGTGAGGTGCCTAGAGATTCCCACCGCTAATATTAACAGTTAACACAAACCTTGGGCATCTGAGGGTGACTGAACTCTTTGTCCACAATGACACCTTTGATGAGCTGAGTGTCTTCTAGTTTACCACCGACTTTCCCTTCCACTTTAATGAGCTCAAAGTCGACATCCTTCCTTTCCATGTCTGCAACTGTCAGGATGGCATTGACAGCAATCTCTGCCATCTGTCTGTGGCACCGGTTGATCCTTCAGACCAAGAAAAGCGATTACTTTGATGATAATCTCTTACAATAATCTCAGTAATAAACTGTTAATTTCAAACAACTAGTAACAGAGACACTCACACTTTAGACCCTAGCGTGGTCATGGCTGTCTGAATAAGAGGCTCTGTGTTGTTGGGATCCACCGGGAAGCTGTCACCAATTTTGTCGAGCTCCTCGATGGCAATCTTTGCGGCCTGGTCATAACCATCGGCAATCCTGATGGGGTGAATGCCTCTGTCTAACAGCTGCTCAGCCTGTTCCAGAAGAGCTCCTGCCAAGACTACAAGGGCAAACATACATTAGACCACAAAGCTGCATGGAGTAAACAAGAAACATGCTTCAAACAAACTAAAATATAGCACTTTTGAGATGAACTCCAACATAGTACATATTAAAATAAGTCTAGTTGTCTACTACTATAGCTTACAGATAGACATAAATGGATTCTACATTCCATCTACAAATGTTTAGATCATCTTAAACCACCACGATTCTAAAGTCTGGGTTCTGTAAGATTTTCTTAAGTCTCTTATTCTTACCAATGCTGCATTTATTTGATCAAAATACAGCATGAACGGTACAATTGTGAAAATTCTTTTTTTATTTTCATATCTTTCAAGACAATGTATTTCTGTGATGGCAAAGCTGTTACTCCAGTCTTCAGCGTTACATGATCATTCTAATACGTGGATTTGCTGCTCAAGAAACATTTCTTATTATCATCAACTGTGAATCAGTTGTGCTGACTACCATTTTTGTGGAAACTGATGATTTTTTTTCATTATTTCTTTGATGAATATAAAGTTTGAAAGAACAGCATTTATTTGAAATGAAAATATTTTGTAACCAATGTATTTACTGTCACTTTTGATCAATTTAATGCATCCTTTCAGAATAAAAGTATTAAAAAGATTCTTATTTTTATGGAAGATTGCAGTATTTATTATACAGCAATATATTTATCTGTGCACATCTTTTTTATTTATTCATGTGCCCTTGTAATCTTTTTTCAAAATAACTTCCCCTTCCTCTTGCAGTGACATCTATTCTCTGATGACGTGCTCACTGGCACAAGAGTGAGACAACCTGTCACTCACATGACATCACAGCAATAGCAAAGATTGTTTGAGAAGCTGTTTCACTCGGATATACGTCACAAATAGGGAAGAAAAGACTATCATCCACAACCTCAAATAAGAGGATTCTATATAAAATAGCTGATTAGAGAACATGGACATTGAAAGAAAATATTCAGAGGCTGAAAACTGCTAAAACAACCTTTACTATGCATACAAATGCAAATCTGAACAAATTATGAAGAATACAAAATGCCTGCCGAATTCTGTGACCCACTGAATTTTGTATATTGTTCAAGATTTTAAATATTTACTTGTCAAGTAGTAGAAACTGTGTATGATTCAGTATCTTAGTTGATAAGAGCTCAACAAGAGTAATATTTCTTACTGAGAGACGCCAACGCGGCTGTTTAATAACGACCATGCTGTGCTCATTTTATTCATAGTTTACAATCAGTCATTCATGTATCATATTGTACAAGGTTTAAAAAAATAAAAAATAAAAATAAATGTACATTTCAAATAGCAGAAAATGTGCATGATGCAGTATTTTAATTGATATTTCTCCTGGCAGTCTGATTTCTGAGACGGCAATGCGGCTGTTGATTTGCAATCATTGTGCTTATTTCATTTGCATATTTTTTGCAATGAGCCCTGTGCAGTTTCTGACCCTGATACAATTTAATGGTACCTGAAAGGATTTAAGGAAGGTAAGGAAATAAACCAAACATGCAGGGGTGAATGTGTGGAGTTTGATCAATGACAAGCATTAAAAAGCCACATTCTGCACCCCATGTGCAGTTAGCTGGTTATTATGTTTAGCCTGGAAAAGGGATGTGTCAAGAAAAAGCAAACTCACCAACAACACCAGTGGTTCCATCTCCAATTTCATCATCTTGAGACTTGGAGAGTTCAACCATGAGCTTGGCAATCTGATGGTCGACATCCATCATGCTGAGGATTGTTGCACCATCATTGGTCACAGTCACCTCACCATCCCTATCCACCATCATCTTGTCAAGTCCTGTAAACAGTATTCATTAAGAAAACAGCAAGGAATGGACTAGCAAGACTACATGCAGAACTGAGGAATTACCATTCGGCCCCAGTGATGTTTTCAGGGTGCCGGCAACTGCTTTTGCTGCCATGATGTGAGACTGAAACAAACAAGAATAACATTACAATAAAATATATGCACGACATTATGGATAGAACAGATCTCATGTTGTTCTGACAGACAGTACGGTGCGTCACAAACAACAATACTCTCGATATGATTCTTCACAATAAGCACAATAAGTAGTTTGCATGAAAATAAGGTCAAGAGACAATTATAGCGGTCTCGAGACTAAAAACTATATTTCTTGTTTTATGTCTCGCTGTTTGCGCATCATGACTCAACGCCGCTAGAGGAAGCACATGGACCATCCGCTGCTTGACATGAGGCGCATTGATTTGTCGCATCAGACAATAAACTACGCAATAAAAGGAAGTCATTCTCTCTATGTCAGACTACAAAAGCACATTGCTACAAGTGACCGTTTAAAACATTAAACAGTTTGTAGTTTTCGGGAATAAAATACAGATATGATTAAATTAACTGTTGAAAAGCTCAGAGAGCCGCTAGCCCGTTAGCTTTTGTACCTTCAGCGCTTCCAGGCCAGTCAAGCGAGATTTCTTGTCCTGGTCCTTAATGATGAGGAAAGGCCTTCCATATTCATCGAAGGCAAGGGTCCCAAGTGCGGACATGTTTAATCTCCAGCCCAGTGAAATGCACAGCTATATAAAATGACTTTATATAAGAGAGTTTAAACTTCTAGCCGTGCACCTCGCCGCGCGGATCTGCCGGCTAGTTCTGGAAGAATCTTGGGGCGGGACGGACCAAACCAAGTGGAGTATGTCATAACATCCACGGCATTTTTAGGTAAATTTTATAAGCGTCATAGAGTCATTAATTAAATAAAAAAATCTAAAACAATTAAAATAATAAAATCATTTAGGAAAGAGAAAGAAAGAAACATATCTACCAAATTTTTAAATTGAAGTATTTTAATGGTTTATCCTACTATCGCGATAACTCCAACAAATAACGCGAGTTCAGCCACAGATTTATATTCCATACAGATTGACTAGACATATTGAGGTCTGTCGTTGACTAATGTATCTTGTAATTTACAAGTTGTTTATTTCTGCAAGGCCATGTGCGAGTCCACAGTAACGTATATCCGGTTACCTATTCCACCAGTTCATACTTATTCCTCATGCTAGTGAGGAATTCAGTATGTGTCTCGGCCGAAGACGTGTTTGGAGTTGTCATTTATAAAATTAAGGTAAATTTTAATAATTTAATCCCGTCGCTCACATTTTACGTTTGTGACCGACATTTGTTTTGAAGTTTGGATAGTCTAAATAGAGTTGTTGATGTGTTTAACACAGGACTGTCAACTATAAATGAAAGTGCTGACTGTTTTAATTTCTTTGGCATGTTTACATAGCTTATGTAAATAGTCACATGATCGGAGCTGTTAAATTCCAGTTTACATATATGAAAGATTAATGTTTTGCTCCATAAACATCTATAGGTCAGTGGTTTTCGAACCTGTCCTAGAGGCACCCCAGCCCTGAACATTTTGTATGTCTCCCTTCTCAGACAGACCCAGTTCAGTTGTTGCGGTCTCTACTAACGAGCTGATGAGTTGAATCAGGTGTGATAGATGAGGGAGACACACGAAATGTGCAGGGCTGGGGTGCCTCCATGACAGGCTTGAGAACCACTGATACAGCTCATATTTAAATAACTAAATATATTAGTATTCAGTCATTTGAAAATGAAAGGACACCCTTGAATTCTATGGTTTTACATGTCAGATTCAGGACATAATAAAAAAAACAGCTGGTCTGTGGCAGAACATAAAATTAGGTAAATACAACACAACAACAACACATGACATGTTACACCGTGTCATTATTTATTTAACAAAAACTAGGCCAAAATGGAGAATCCATGGGTGACAAACTAAGTACACACTCACTGTTAACAGGAATTAAGAGGGTAAATAGCAGTCAGGCATTGCCAGTCAAAGGCTTTTGATTAATTGATCATCAGCAAGTGTGATCACCTCTATAGAAGCAGAAGTTTTGGCAATTTGCTGGTCTGGAGCATTCAAGTGTCTGTTAACACATTGCCAAGGAGGAAAGACATCAGCGACGATCTTAGAGAAGCAATTGTTGCTGCCATCAATCTGAGAAGGGTTAAATGGCCATTTCCAAACTATCTGAAGTCCATTATTCTACAGTGAGAAATATTATTCACAAGTAGAAAATATTCAAGACAGTTGCCAATCTTCTCGGGAGTGGACGTCCCAGCAAATTCACCCGAAGATCAGATCGTGCAATTCTCAGAGAAACCGCAAAAAACCCAAGATCTACACTTCAGACTCTACAGGCCTCAGTTAACATGTGAATTATTAAAGTTCATGACAGTACAATTAGAAAAAGACAAGTATGGCTTGTTGGGAAGGATTGCCAGGAGAAAGCTTTGTCTCTATAAAAAGAACATGGCAGCACAGTTTAGGTTTGCAAAGTTTCATTTGAACAAACCTCAAGATTTCTGGAACAATGTCCTTTGGACAGACGAGATAAAAGTGGAGATGTTTGGCCATAATGCACAAGTGAAATGTAAACAGGTCCGCTCCATGGACAGTGCAAATTCACAGTTAAAAACACAAGGGGGAAATTATAATAGAAATAGAATAAAAAAGTACTATATATATATATAATTACACACACACACACACACTCACCTAAAGGATTATTAGGAACACCATACTAATACTGTGTTTGACCCCCTTTCGCCTTCAGAACTGCCTTAATTCTATGTGGCATTGATTCAACAAGGTGTTGAACGCATTCTTTAGAAATGTTGGCCCATATTGATAGGATAGCATCTTGCAGTTGATGGAGATTTGTGGGATGCACATCCAGGGCACGAAGCTCCCGTTCCACCACATCCCAAAGATGCTCTATTGGGTTGGGATCTGGTGACTGTGGGGGCCATTTTAGTACAGTGAACTCATTATCATGTTCAAGAAACCAATTTGAAATGATTCGAGCTTTGTGACATGGTGCATTATCCTGCTGGAAGTAGCCATCAGAGAATGGGTACATGGTGGTCATAAAGAGATGGACATGGTCAGAAACAATGCTCAGGTAGGCCGTGGCATTTAAACGATGCCCAACTGGCACTAAGGGGCCTAAAGTGTGCCAAGAAAACATCCCCCACACCATTACACCACCACCACCACCAGCCTGCACAGTGGTAACAAGGCATGATGGATCCATGTTCTCATTCTGTTTACGCCAAATTCTGACTCTACCATCTGAATGTCTCAACAGAAATCGAGACTCATCAGACCAGGCAACATTTTTCCAGTCTTCAAGTGTCCAATTTTGGTGAGCTCGTGCAAATTGTAGCCTCTTTTTCCTATTTGCAGTGGAGATGAGTTGTACCCGGTGGGGTCTTCTGCTGTTGTAGCCCATCTGCCTCAAGGTTGTGCGTGTTATGGCTTCACAAATGCTTTGCTGCATACCTCGGTTGTAACGAGTGGTTATTTCAGTCAAAGTTGCTCTTCTATCAGCTTGAATCAGTCGGCCCATTCTCCTCTGACCTCTAGCATCAACAAGGCATTTTTGCCCACAGGACTGCTGCATACTGGATGTTTTTCCCTTTTCACACCATTCTTTGTAAACCCTAAAAATGGTTGTGCGTGAAAATCCCAGTAACTGAGCAGATTGTGAAATACTCAGACCAGCCTGTTTGGCACCAACAACCATGCCACGCTCAAAATTGCTTAAATCACCTTTCTTTCCCATTCTGACATTCAGTTTGGAGTTCAGGAGATTGTCTCGACCAGGACCACACCCCTAAATGCATTGAAGCAACTGCCATGTGATTGGTTGATTAGATAATCGCATTAATGAGAAATTGAACAGGTGTTCCTAATAATCCTTTAGGTGAGTGTGTGTGTGTATGTGTATATATATATATATATATATATATATATATATATAATATAATATATATATATATATATATATATATATATATATATATATATATATATATATATATATTATATATATTATAATATATATATATATATATATATATATATATATATATATAAAATATAATATATATATATATATATAAAAAAATATAATATGTGTGTATATATGTATGTATGTATCTGTAGAATTATAAATAAATCAAGTCAAGTAGAAAAAATAAATAAATAAAGAAGTGGAATAAAATAAGTGAAATAAACTGTGCAGTGAGTAAACTGTAGACTTATAAATATGTGGTTAACAGAAATGTACAAAGAAGTATAATGTGCAAACAGGTTTATAACAGGTTGTTACACAGTAACAACGAGAACAGAAAGTGCAGTGCAATGTCAGTATATCGATGGTCACGTGATGTTAGGTGACTGAGTTCAGGAGTCTGATGGCCTGGAGGAAGAAGCTCCTCCTGAGTCTCTCAGTTTTGGCCATCAGGCTTCGGAAGCGCTTACCAGATGGCAGCAGCGTGAAATGAGGGTTTGCAGGGTGATTAGAGTCCTTGATGATTTTAGTAGCTCTACCTTTGCAGCGTTTGGTGTAGACGTCCTGCAGAGACGGGAGAGCTGACCCTGAGATACGCTCGGATAAGTGCACAACTCTTTGCAGGGCTTTGCAGTCATGACTGGTGCTGTTCCCATACCACGCTGTGATGCACAGAGTTAATACACTTTCTATCGCCCCTAAATAGAAAGTTTTCAGGATAGCTGGTGAAACCCTGAATTTCCTCAGCTGGCGCAGGTGGTACAGTCTTTGCCTGGCTTTTTTCACCTGTGTCTGAATGTGAGCAGTCCAGGTCAGGTCCTCTGAGATGTTTACACCCAGGTACTTGAAGCTGCTCACTCTCTCTACTGGTGACCCGCTGATCATGAGAGGGGAGTATGTCCGTTGCTGTCTCTTCCTGAAGTCCACAATCAGTTCTTTGGTCTTGCCAACATTCAGAGAGAGACAGTTGTCCTGGCACCATGATGTTAGATGCTCCACCTCGTCCAAGTATGCCGTCTCGTTGTTGGAAATGAGGCCCAGGACAACAGTATTATCAGCAAATTTGATGATCGATGTGGAGCTGTGTGTGGACAAACAGTCATGTGTGTAGAGAGAGTAGAGCAGGGGACTCAGGACACAGCCCTGTGGAGCTCCCACACTCGGGGTGATGGAGGTGGAGGTGAACTGGCCTACTCTCACCACCTGAGGCCTGCCAGTGAGGAAGTCCTCAATCCAGTGGCAGAGAGAAGAATTCAGGCCGAGATCCAGGAGTTTGGCGGTTAGCTTAATGGGAACTATGGTGTTAAAGGCTGAGCTATAGTCAATAAATAGCAGCCTTACGTAGTTCCCACTTTTGCTGTCGATGTGAGTGAGGGAGGAGTGGAGGACATGAGAGATGGCATCTTCAGTAGATCTATTGGGATGATAGGCAAACTGAAGAGGGTCCAAAGTGTCAGGAATGAAGGCGCAAATGGTGTTTTTAATGAGTCTCTCAAAGACCTTCATGACTATAGACGTGAGAGCCACTGGACGATAGTCATTTAGGCAAGAGGGTTTACTGTTCTTAGGGACAGGGATGATGGTGGATTTTTTTGAAGGAGGTGGGGACCACAGATGTAGCGAGGGACTCATTAAAGATAGATGTAAACAACCCGGCGAGCTGATCAGCACAGGACCGCAGAACACGGCCTGAAATACCATCCGGCCCAGCAGCTTTCCTGACGTCCACACGCTTGAGTGCCCTCGGAACTTGAGTGCCCTCCAAACCCTCCGAGCTTGAGTGCCCACAGCACCATGTTTGATGAAAACTAAACACTGCATATCAGCACAAACACCTCATACCAACGGTCAAGCACGCTGGTGGAGGGGTGATGATTTGGGCTTGTTTTGCCACAGGACCTGTGCATCATGCAGTCTTTGAGTCGACCATGAACTCCTCAGTATACCAAAGTATTCTAGAGTCAAATGTGAGACCATCTGTCCGACATCTAAAGCTTGGTCTAAATTGGATCATGCAACAGTACAATGATTGCAAGCACACCAGCAAATCTACAACAGAACGGCTGAAAAAGAAAGAGTTGAGGTGTTACACTGGCCAGACTTCAACCAGACTGAAATTCTGTGGCGGGACCTTAAGAGAGCTGTGCATAATCAAATGCCTGCAAACTATTATAAACGATTTGCAACTTTTTAAAGAAGAGCGGGCCAAAATTCCTCCAGAAGGATGTGAGAGACTGATAAAGTCATACAGAAACGATTACTTCGAGTTATTGCTGCTGAAAGTGTCTCTACAAGCATTTTTCAACACATGGCTTCTCTATTTTGGCTTTATTTTTGATAAATAAATAATGATAGTGTAATATGTCATGTGGTGTTGTTCATCTGAGGTTGTATTTACATGATTTTAAGACCAGGGGCCTATACCATGAAGCCGGTTTAGCTGGCTAGCCAGATATGTTTAAGCTTAGTTTGTGTCAATCCTGGGTTTTAGGTACCATTTAAAAGGGGTTTGGCTTTTAGCAGTGTTCATCTCCATAGTAACTTAAGCTCCATGCCATGGCTGTTCTAGATAAGAGATCTTAAATTGAAATTGGACCAATCAGCTGTGAGCAAAGTGACACACCTCTGATGCAATAATTGTTAAAAACTAGCAAGTCCATAACTGCCTGATAAATTATTTTTTTTAAATTTTACCCATGTTTTAATTCATTGATTATTAAATAATATTTATACATAATATTTTATTTAAAAAACAAATCATTTATAAATGTATACATATCATATTTTGTTTAAATTGTTACATGATATAAAACTTTTTTTTTATTGCTTCGCTCTCAGAAAAAAAAGGTACAAAAGCTGTTACTGAGACGAAATGATTTTCAACATTTTAACTCCCTTTGTCCAGATATGATAATATGCCGTGTGAAGTTGCTGCTCGCTTCTTGATACTGTATGGATCTCAGCGCGGTCAGGCTCAGTCAATAGCTGAAGAGATCTGCGAACAAGCGGCTGAACATGGATTTACAGCTGACATCAGCTGTCTGAGCAACCAGGACAAGGTATGTTTCTTTATCATTACTTTTGTGGATATCAAATCTTGGACAGTCACATATCAGAACTGACTGATGTAGTAACTTGTGCATTCCCATGCATTCCCAGTACAACATTGACAGAGAAATCCGCCCAGTTGTTTTTGTGGTTTCCACAACCGGTGATGGTGATCCTCCAGACACTGCTCAGAAGTTTGTGAGAAAGATCAAGAATAAATCTTTGCCGCACGACCACCTCTCCCATCTGCATTATGCACTGTTAGGTAAGATGATCTTTCTGTTATGCAAGCGTGAGCTCGTCCCATGAGCACTTTTTCATGCTGCTATATATGCAGCTCTGGGAGACACAAACTATGCAAATTTCTGCAACGGGGGCAAGACCATTGACAGACGTCTGCAGCAACTTGGTGGAAAACATTTCTATGCCACTGGGCATGCAGATGACGGCACCGGGTAAGCATGCTTGTTAAATAACAATATAAAAAAATCTGATATATTGCCTTGTCAAACTCTGGGACACGTTTCTTTTCAGACTTGAAGTAGTGGTGGATCCTTGGATTGAGGGACTCTGGGACGCTCTGAAAAAAACATTCTCCAACATGTCCGCTTCAAATCAACAGGAAGCTGCCCGAAGTGACTGTACACAAGACAATAATCATAAAAATGCAGCCGGCCAGGAAAAAAACAAGTCAGATCTAGAAGTTGATTTTCATCTTTTAAAGCTGAGTGAAATAGACTCAGAAAATGGGAAAACCGTTACATCTGACAGCAGTGATGCAGAGACTCGCTCTACCACATTGTTTGCATCTCTGAAGAAATCTTTACCACCGTTGTCAGAGTCTGTTCTTAATGTTCCTGCTCTTCCCCCTTCATATCTAGAGGTCGTTTTGGAACAGGCATCAACTGAAGGGGTATGGACTTCCTGGAAAATTAACATTTATAAAGTATAGAGATTAATCTTAAATATCAATTCATGAAACACGAGAGAGACATCAGCTTTGAATAAATGTGTTGGACAATGGGGGGCATTTGAGTCAAAAAGGTTGAAAACCACTGATATAGATAGTATGGGATCAAATATATATTTTTTAATTATGTCTATTAATCTACCAATTAACATACTCCGTTCACAGGAGGCGGTCCCATTTGGTAAAGACGGTTATCGTGAAGTTCCCATTTCAAAAGCAGTTCAGTTCACTCGAGATGATGCAGTGAAATCTGCCATCTTACTGGAGCTTGATATTACGGTAAGCATATATTTTTTTTTCCAAGTAGGGATGATCCAATACAAAAATTCTGGCTAATATAAATGAGCCGATAATTATTTTAATGCTAAACAAATTATTTGTGTGTGTGTATATATATATATATATATATATATATATATTAAAAAAACAGAAATATTGCGAAATATTATTACAATGAAAAATAATGGTGTAACAAAGTTCGTAAGTAAAGAGGAAGAAGACAGGGTCGGCGTGACTGGGACTCGTGCTTTATTCAGAACTCTCGTGGTACAAACAAAATAAAGTTCTGCACGAGTGCCCAGTGTCTCTCCCAGTCCTCGTTTTCTTGTGGCTTTTTAACCCCCGCGCCAATCACTGCAATCAGACACAGGTGTTTACATTTACATTTATGCATTTGGCAGACACTTTTATCCAAAGCGACTTACATTACATCAAGGTACACATTTTTACATTTTGTCAGTTCTTGCTTTCCCTGGGAATCGACCCCATGACCTTGGCGTTGCTAGCGCCACGTTCTTATTGTTTGAGCTACAGGAAAGCTGTTTATCATTTGCACTTGACCTACTTACCGCCGTTCTCCCGACTCTCTGGCTGCGTCCAAAACCTGGAAAATGCTTCCTTCGGAGGACACATTTCAAGGTAGAAAGGCATGAAGGCACATCCTAATCTAATGTTAGCTTAACTTCCTGTCTTCTGAGACACCTTCATATAATGGAGTTTTGAAGGCAGCATAAATGTATCCTTCGCTGCCTTTGATATCCCACAATCCTGTGCCTTCCATTCGGTGACAGTTGAGCTAGAAAAAAAATATGGCGTCCGAAAGTTGAGGTTACTGGTCAGTTTGTGTGTAATTTCATAGTCAGCTGCCTAGGTTTTCGGACGCAGTCTCTCTCTCCGTGCAGACCTCGCTAAACAATGCCCGCCACGCCACAAATGGTTTTCTATTTTAATATACTTTAAAATATAATTTACTTCTTGTGATGTCAAAGCTGAATTTTCAGCATCATTACTCCAGTCTTCAGCGTCACATGATCCTTCAGAAATCATTCTAATAAGCTGATTTATCAACGTTGTGCTGCTTATTTTTTGAAAGGAGAATTTTTTATATATATATATATATATATAAATTTTCTTTTTTTCTTCAGGATTCTTTGATGAATAAAAGGAAAAAGAACAGCATTTATTAAAAATATAAATATTTTGTAACAATATAAACCATTCAAAGTAATTTTTTTAAATAAATTATATCTTAAAGTATATTAAAAATATTAGTTTTTTTTTTTCTTCTATATTTTTGATCAAATAAATGGAGCCTTGATGAGCATAAGAGACTTATAAAAAAAAAGGTAATTTCCAAACTTTTGACTGGTACTGTATGTTCAGCAATGCCTACTCAAAAGTTTAGTTTAGAATGTATTTTCGGATCAGTCAAATAGTCATGTTTATGTGTTCCTCTAACCAAAAATATATATGTCTGTGTAAGAGTTCACATAAATGTTGTCTCTCCAGGAGGAGGATGTTGCTTATCAGCCTGGAGACTCCTTTGACATTCGCTGTCCAAACAGAGCTAGTGAAGTTGAAGAGTTGCTGCTCAGATTGGATCTGCAAATGCAAAAGAACTGTGCTGTTCAGGTCAACTTGCTTAAAAACAGCAGTAAGAAAGGTACTGCAGCCATTGTTGACACAATCAGTGACACCAGGAACATTCTCCTCAAACTGTGCTAGTAAAGAGATAAAGTAATGTATTCTGCCCACAAGTCAGAGAACTAGATTAAGATTGGACAACCTGAAATGTTGAATAAATACATAGCCAGTCTTTTTTTGTTCTTTTACAGCAGCAAAGGTTCCACTTCACATCCCACAGAACGGCTCTTTGCAGTTTATTCTCACCTGGTGTTTGGAGATAAGGAGCATTCCAAAAAAAGTAATTGTGTGTTATTAACTGTATTTTATGTTATAGTTTCTGTGCTGTTGAAGTTCCGAACCTTTGATTTAGCACTAGCGCTTACTTTTATATGCAACAGTGCTTTTGATGTACCGGTGAGAAGGATTTGTTCAGCTTTCATGGTCTGTGATCTGTAGTCTGAAGTTCCTGGACAGACCCTGTATGCTGTTCTCTTGTGCTTTCAGGCGTTTGTGCGAGCGTTGGCGGACTTCACTCTGAGCAGTTCAGAGAAAAGAAGGCTTCTGGAACTGTGTAGCAAACAAGGTTCAGCAGACTACAACAGCTTTATCAGGGACACCAACATATGTGTGCTGGATCTCCTTCAGGCCTTCCCATCCTGCCTACCTCCGCTCAGCCTCCTGTTTGGTCAGTAAACACGTGCGATCTGCTTTGAATTGACTGGAATGGGGATGTTTTCTGTATTTCATACATTTCCTATCAGTATATGCAGTTTGCATGTTAGATGTGCCTGATGATTGCTAGTATTTGCAGTGCCGGTACCACCAGGTGGCAGTAAAACAACATCAGATCAGAGGCCCAGCTCCGTTTTTTTGTTCTCCTTTTAAAGGCAAAATACTGTTCTTTAACTGCAAGTATACTTTGGAATAGCTGTATTGAAAGTCTTACCAAAGCATATCAGGGCACACAAGGAGAATGATGATACATTTAGGACATATAAACAAAAGCAGGGCTGTCAGTCAATTAAGATAAATTATCATGATCTCATAATACTAATTGTTCGCAATATTTTATTAATATTGTTCGCAACTAAAGAAATAAGATTTCTGCAGCAGGGCTCTTTCTCAAACCATATCAAAAGGCACAGAAACGTGAAAAGTCTGCAAAAGTATGGGGTAATCAAGGTTTTTTTTTTTTTTTTTTTTTGTCTCTTATGCTCATCAAGGATGTGTTTATTTGACACAAATACAGTAAAAACAGTACTATTGCAAAATACTATTACAATTTAAATGAACGGTTTTCTATTTTAATATATTTTAAAATGCTATTTATATTCCTGTTATGGCCACTCCAGTCTTCAGTGTGACATGTTCCGTCCGAAATCATTCTAATATGCTGATTTGGTGCTCAAGAAACCTTTCATTTGATCAGTGCTGCTTAATATTTTTGTGGAAACAAGGATTCTTTGATTTAATAGAATGATCAAAAGAACAGCATTTATTTTTTAAATATAAATTGCAACATTACTAGTGTCCTTGCTGTTACTTTTGGTCAGTTTAATGCATCCTTTCTGAGAAAAAAAAACAAACATTTGCTGTCCGGTAGTGTAGGTTTTACACACTGTACACAAAATCAATGTGCCATGTAATTGGCTTTGTCAATACAAAATATATTTTCTAATAAAACCTTATATAATCTTTTGAACAATATTTGGTGGGATATGTTGTTTTGGAGATGTTTTTCTTTGTCGTAAAGTAAGCCTCTGCTGTGAAATGCAATAAAATTCTCCATCAAGGTGAGAAATGTGCAGTCACCTTGATTTTGAGAAACAGCTGGTATAGCTGAAATTATTTATGCATACCATACTTTAGATATAGAGAACTGCTGGATAATCATAATGCAGTGACCCTCGCTGATTTATGCGAATGTGGCCAGTGGATTGTTGCATCGGATGTACATGTAAAGTTTTAATTTGCGAGAATATTACAGCGACTTTGGCAAATTAAGGTTTAACACGGTCATTCTCCATGGCACAAATCGACAGAGATGCTGGTTCAGCAGAGTCTGACAGCACATTAATTTTATTTCCAAAATCACTCTGCACTGCTGTGTTCTGACAGTAAGATCATTGTCATCAGTCAAACAGTGTCTATCCTGACTTTCAGGCTTTTCCGACATTAAAGTGCAGTTTTTCCCAGCAAAACACCATGTGCCTTTTTGATGCATTTGTTTGCGCTGACGAGACGCTGTAATTGCAACAGCTGCTCACTGTATTGAATGTTTGATTGTAATTAATTGATAATATTGTGGACCTTCAGCATCCACATATGGTCTGCTTGAAATTAATATTTTCGAATTGATTCATCATTTCAGTGAATTGGAGAAAATGGTATGGCAGTTTTTGACTGATGAAGGGGAATTTATTTGAACACTTTATTTGAGCTGAGAAACAACTACATCTGTGCTTTTGAAGGAATAGTTCACCCAAAAATTAATATGCTTTCATTTACTCGCGCTCAAGTTGTTCCAAACCTGTATGGATTTCTTGTTTCTGCTGAACACAAAAGATATTTTGAAGATTATGGGTAACCAAACTGTAGTTGATGGGCCCCATTGACTTCCATAGTAAGGGAAAAAAATAAATAAAAATACTATAGAAGTCAATAGGGCCCATTTCTTATTACTATCAATGTTGAAACAGTTAATATTTTTTTTATTTTTATGGATTCTTTACTGAATATTAAGATGTATGTTCAAATCCATTGGCTTTGAGGACATTTTGGAAGCCAAATGAATGCAAGTAGCAAGTTGCATTGCATATAGTGCAATTATTGGCCAGCTGAAATTTCAGTTTGCAAGTAGTTTTAATAGTATGTTTTAAATCTATTTTTCAATCTAATTTATTTCTTTGATTTATATGTACTGAACTTGCTTTTAACGTCAAGCTTGTCCTACAAAAAGCATACAAAATGAAACCGTGTTGTGAATATAGCTATTCTGTGAAATTGGCCCTCTATAGATAAACTCAAGAGGCTTGGGTGACATCCAGAGAGGGGATGCCCTAAAAGAGAAACTCAAGACAGTTGAATAGCCTCAAGGTCACAATGCCATCTCCTCTGCTTTATTACAGAACATTTGCCAAAGCTTCAACCCAGAGCCTATTCTGTTGCCAGGTAAGAGACCTTGTTTGAAACACCTGTGTTTTATATTTGGACACACAAATTAAAGCAGAGGCATATCCAGGTCATTATTTCCGTCTCCATCCTCCTTTGATGTTGTGTGGTTTATTATAGACAGACATGAATTCAATGCGTCACTTACTCTTGCTTGATGATACTCTATTTGTTGTGATCAAAGTCAAACATTGGATGCAAAGGACGGGCCTTTCAGAACCGCCTGCCACTTTCATTTGTTTTCTGCCCATATCCTTCGGCTTGTAAGTGGTCGGGCATCTACACTAATGTTTTATGTTCAGTACGCTGATGCTGGTAGAATACACAGAAACATTAGGGCTATGAAATATTAAAGTCCGGTCAGCAGGGGTCCCTAGGGCCCGATACAGGCAGGCCATTAAGAGAGAGATAATGAGGTCCACTGGCTTGCTCATGTTCAGGGTTGGTTCTGGATTGTTAGCACTTAGTCTCTTATTTTTGTCTCGTTCCTCAGCTCCAGCCTTCAGCACCCTGGGAAAGTTCATTTCGTGTTCAATGTTGTGGAGTTCCCTGCATGTTCCGAGCATCCAGCGAGGACGGGGTTGTGCACAGGCTGGCTGGTTGATCACGTCTCCTCAATCTTGCAGCCCCTTGGGACAGTACAGGCTTCAGAGTGTCTAGGCACATCAGCCCTGCCGAAGGTTAGCACTGTAGGCATTACACATTAGCAAACCCCTTCACCTCCAAATTAGCTTTTCACAGTCCCAGGGAGGATTTGGGCTGAATTGGGTTGCTTGATTGAGGTAAGAAATAAGCTGGGCAGACATAAGCTCTGGAGAAAGTGTACTAATCCTTGCAGCAGAGTAGAACACCACCAACAACATATAAAAGCTTTTGATTCAGATGCTATCTACAAAATGTATGGTACTGGGTTTGTTAAGGTTAAATAATGTCATGTGTGGAGGATTACAGAGTATAGGCATCCCATCACCACTTAGAATTGATTGGCTCTAAATGTCATGTCCAGGTACATGTCAGACCTCGTCCCAGCAGCACCTTCCACTTACCATCCGACCCCTCTGTTCCTGTAGTGATGGTGGGCCCTGGGACCGGTGTGGCCCCCTTCATTGGATTTCTCCAACAAAGGTACATCCAGAAGGTTTATCACAATGCTTTTTTTTCCCACCCTTTCTTTTTTTCTGATATACTTTAGTTGTCATGAAATTTTAAGTAGTAATAGCAGTGTGAAATGCTATACAACATTTTTGCGCAGATTCCAAAATTCGGGCTGATATCAATAAGCTGGTGTTCATGTAATGCAATACTATAATTATGCTACTTTATAAAAAAAAAAAAAAAAAAAAAAAAACTAAATGCAAATTATTTAAATCTTAAAATAGGCAGAAAAGTTAGTAAGCAGAAAAATGTAGTGAGCATACCAAATCTGCTGGGACCGGCGTTTAGATGAAGCCTCTCAATAAAAAATAAACGGCAGTTAAGAAAGCATTTTATCATAGCAATGTGGATATGTTTTCCATGAGCTCTGAAATTCAGCAGTCCTGTCAAATATAGGGGTGCTGCGATCAGGATTTTTGTATCCAATACGACTACTGATTTCTTGTCATTATGATTGGCCGATCCCGATCATTCAAGCTTTTATATACAGTAAGTGATATGTAAGCTTTCTGTTGACTGTTAAAAATGTTTTCTTTTTTTTTTCTCGATATAGTAATACCACATATGTTGCCTTGGTTATATTATTTACAACAATTAATGTTGTAATTGTTGTTTCAGTTGAGAATCAAATAAGCACAACAAATATTAATTTTACAATTAACATTTTAATAGGCCTGGAAAAACTGCTTTCTCAAAATACTATCCATATAAGGATACTTTGACTTATTAAAGAGCCTACAAGACTAAAACTGAACATAATTGCAGGCTTTCAGTCAATGCAGTTGCATTGTTACATCAGCAGGTGGCGGCAAGGGACTGTCTTTATGAGTGAGTCATCATTAAAGTTAATTCAACTACATGCTGATTCAACTAAAAACGCTGATTCACTTTAAGCGCCACTTTACAAGCCTCAAACGATGCGTCACCTGGGTAATGCTGAAGCTTATGTTTCACTTCATAGAGATCAGTGGCATTGATTCAATGTATTGAACAGTGGTGACGGCAGTCATTGGAAATCCTCTTAACCGATCACACCGGTGTGATTAGAACGCATGGCCTCATACAGACTATATAATGCTGATGACGTGTTTTATTAATATCAAATACACAATGTGTAGGTATTATGCAACTATAAAACTTACTCTATTCTTCTCCCACGTCGCTGGCTACTTACTTTCATGTATTTTGGGAGAAGTGGATGAATTGACGTGTTGTAAATCCGACAGATCCGATTCTCTGAATTGTGGTGCAAACTAACATGGCGGCGCCCATCGTATGTTATAGATCAGCTGACATGATCATTATAAAGATTTATAATAATAATAATAATAATATGATGCATTCTAAAATAATGGTCACCTTAAACTCACACTGGGGGGCAGGCTAGAATATTTTAAACTTGCGTGTAAAAGGGTTAAGTGTTGAAAGGATACTATGACAAACTTATTATTCTTCTGAAAAATTATGGCAAACTGATTTTTCCACGAATATATGACTTGACCTGAAGAAGGACAGAAGGAGGTAATCACACAAGCTCAGTTACCCCGTGTGTGCGTGTCAGACACCGAGAGCAGACAGAGGTGACCGAGGCAGCGAATCAGGTTCATTGTATTAAATTCTTTAGCCAGTGTTCCTCCACAGGATATTTCTTTAGAACATGACACGACTGCAGTGCTAAAGTTTGACATCATCGCATGTTTTACGTCATCAAATTGGGATCGGTTCATGAGATTAGCCAAATTTTGTGACTACCGATTGAGTCATAGAATGTGATTACCAGCCGATCGATTGGAGAATCCCTACTGTCAAGTTTATTTATGTAGTACTTTATACAATAGTTTACGTTTAAAGAAAGACTTTTTACAGTATTAAACATTAAAAAAGTGTCAATGTCACTTTCAAGTAGAATTACAACTTCAGTTTCAACTGTAAAGCAGCTTTGCAGTAAGTTCATGTTTTAACTTGTGTCTGACCTTGAAGGACTGAACAGAACAAATGAACCAGTGGTTATTGTAATCAAGAGCCTCAGATTACATAATCATTACGGACCAATAGTAATTTCTGTAAAGTTCACTTTGGGGAGCTGTTTCGAACTCCCAAAACGATTTTTTTTTCTTTTCTAAATGACATAACGCCAGGTCGCTCTTCAATTTCACTTTAACTATATCAATAAATTATGCTACTTTGAACTTTTTGTTTATAAAGATGAAATATTACGCAACACAACTGTTTTCAACATTGATAAGAAATGTTAATTGAGTGTCAAATCAGCATATTACAATGCTTTCTGAAGGATCATGTGACACTGGAGTAATGTAATTTTATTATGTATTAAAATAGTGAACAGACTGAGTTCATTACATTAGGTCTTAACATAATCAATTAATTTGTACTTTTTACCCATTGTAAAGACACAAACATAGCAGTCAAAAATCAAAGTCTTTTATTTGAGGAAGCACTCCATGCTCCACAGAGCAGTAAGTGTTAAAAAACAACCTTTTTATCACACATCTTCAGGTTTTAAGAGGAAGGAAGTTTTGTAGTATTGATTCTCATGTGTAAAAGTAACATAAAAACACCTCTAGGGTGATGATAAATCTAAAAAGATTGAAGGAGGAAGAGAAAGTGTAAATGTGCTATTGACCTGCTTCCTGACACATTATCTGTGATGCCTAATAGTGTTTCTGAAGACCTTGGTGTTACAATAAAGAAGAGCATAAATTCAGGATTTGACTGTAAAGGTGTCTTGTGGTGGCCTGTCATCTCAGTGTGTGTGATTTATACTCAGTGCCAGGGGCCCATGAAGAGTGACACGCCAGGACTACATATGAATAAAGCCGTCTGCCCTGGTGCAGGGCCGGTCGGTGATGTGATGCCGGCTGTGTGTGTACATGAATAGTTTGTAAATGACACAAGGGTCACAGGTAATCACAGGGGCTAGTGTCCGAGACGAACGCGGTTGATGAATGTTTCAGACACGTCTGGGGGACGGTGAGAGTGGGATGAGACATTAATGATGAATGACAAAAGTTGTCCACATCACCTTCCAAAACGTCAAGGTCGAGGCAGTCATGCAGCAGAGCGTGTTTGGTTTGGCCCCAAGCCATGGATCAATAACAGATTAGTTTTTTTTGTTTTGTTTTGTTTTAAAAAAAAATAATTTCCTTTTACTATTTTTTTGTGCATTTAGTGGATAATAACATTATTATTAGTGGTAGTATTTTCTGTCTTCATACATTATTATTGTTATTAATAGTTTTAGTAGTATTTTCTGTATAGTAGTAATAAAAATACCATTATTATTTTTATTATTGTACTGTAAACCCCGAAAAAGTTGTCAAAACTAAAAAAAGATTGAGGCAATCAGTTGTTACCACCTTGCTAATTGTTAAACAATGGTAATTTTGGCATTTAATGTCCCTTTTGAGTGTCATGGCAAAGCATGCTCAGAAATAGAAATCCCAGCCCAGTTTCGGTTAAATTTAAGTTAGTCTAAATTAAAAGAAACAAGTTCATAAAACTCAAAACTATGAAACAATTCAGATTACTTAAGATTTATCAGTTTTGAGAACACTAAAGAAAAATAAAGTTCTAAATACTTATAAAAGTTTAATTTGAGTTGGCTCTACTCAAACCAATTAATTATTTTGAGTGTTAGAGTTCACAGTGTCTACTGGATGAAACTATACAGCTAATTATGATTTTGTGATTCATTGGAATCAAGAATTACAACATGCTTCACACTCTGTATTCATCTTTGTTCATTTCAATGTATCCCTACATATTAGGAAAAATATCACTCCAGTTCAGGTCTCATGTTCAGTGTGTATCAAACTAAAATCACTGGTCAGTGAACTGTCTGTTAACAATAAGAAAAGGTTTAGTTCTAGTTATTACACAAGTTGCCTGCTCAGTTGAGATAATGATATGGCAGTAATTTACACATTTCCATTCTCAAGCACAAAAGCATTTCCTTCGACACAAGCATTTGCAATTGTGCAAGAATATGAGACTGATTAGTCTTACATTATACCTGGACATGCAGGTTTACCATCAATCAGTGTGTGCTGTCGAACTTTGTTTCCATGCGGTTCTTAACTTGAGATTCTCCTAAATACAGCTACACTTGATGCCAGCTTTCAATTAAAGATAACGATCACCATTCTGTCAGCAGGACATTGTTTGTGTCACAAAGCTCAGCGTTTCCTCTTTAGGAGCAAACAGCATGGGATGCTTCGATTTTCCTCATCTGTAAATCAATGGCAGCAGGCAGACAGCCGGAAATGTATTGTGCTGTGGAGAAAGTGGGAGACTGGGTAAGAATCTCACAAAAGGTCAAAGCCAATTCATCTGTTTGCAGGCTGCCAGTGAGCTTTAGGAGGAAAGGATTTGACATCTACAGAATTAATTGAACAAAACTATAAGACTGCCTTCAAAACAAAAAATAAAGCATATTTTCAAACAACCTTGCAAATGCCCCTTTCACACGTCACGCCTCCCCCGACTCAAACATCACAAACATAGCTCCGACGGCACTTATGAAGGCATGTCTCAACAGGTAAAAGTAGGCTATGTTCAATAAAAGGAATACACATTAGGAATAATTTTAGCTGTGTTGCTATGCGTCATGAGTAAGCAGTTGAGTTGTCTAAACACTGTCCGTTTACAATAAACCCGTTTGCATTTTTTGACATGACGTGCCACAGCCATTTAAGGCTGTCTATACTACACTTGTCAAAGTAAACATTATAAACTGGCAATTTGTCTTTTTGAATGGGTGTATAATGATGCTGTATAGCATCCGTTGTAGTGCGTTGCATCACAATGCTGTTTAATCCTTGAAAGTCTTAAAGGGATACTTCAGTGATTAGCATTAATTAAGCTTTGTATCAGTAGAAATCCGGTAGTATAATTGAATGATCGTGCTCTAGACTGAACACGCGCTGTGAATGTATGCCGCGCCCACACTTACCTCAGCTCTTCATCTCGTGATGAATGTAATCTGACTATAGTGAACAGACATGTTCAGTTTTTAATTGTAGTGTGTTCTCTAACTGAACTAAATTATTTTATTATTATAAAACAACGGTAGGGGCGGTGCCGCGGTGGGCAAGTGATCCAGTAGCAGTGGCTTTGGGAGTGTCCTCGTAGGGCAGCGAAGCAAGTGCATTCTGGGAGTTGTTGTCTTTCATCCACATAAGCCAAAAATACATTTTCTGGCTTTTCTCAGTCTAGAAGGCACCAAATTCAAAAATAATTGCACATTTCTACTACATAAATTACCCAGTTTAAATACACATTCATCTTCCCAGTGCTGAAGTACCCCTTTAATGCAGCATATTTTGGCTTGTACTTCTATAACCGAAGCTGAATGTCTTTTCCCATGTAACAGCAGGAACATTCCAGCCTCTTGAATCCAACATGGAAGTGACTTAAACTGCAGTTCATCAACTGGCCACTAGAGACAGGCCCCAAAAGGGAGTCAATCCCATAAAAAAAACTTTACAGCAGAAAAAAAATGTTTACACCATGGTACAAAAAGTGTTTTTTGTCTATATAGCTAAACTGTGAGGGGGGTAACTCATCCGTTTAAATTATATTAAGCCTTAAAGTTCTGCATAATTAAGGGCATGGCCACTTGAGTGACAGGTGGATTGCTGCTGCTGTCACTACTAGACGTTTGTCTGCTCTCTGTTAGTCTACTCACATCCCGCCTCTTTGTCCATTTTCCGTTATTTGGGAGTGACTCGCGGTGACACCCTGGCAAAATGGCGACGGCAGGCTTCGCCCACTTAGGGCTTCAAAAAATGCTCTTCAGAAACCTACAGGTGACATCACTGACACTACGTCCATTGTTTTATACAGTCTATGCATGTAGCGCATCATTCATGGTCCCACACTGATAAACGCCCTCTGGCTCAAAGTAGTTTTAGAGTTTATATCTCACAATGGATAGTCTTTTTTCCACATAATTCTGACAATTCTTTCTTCAGAATTGTGAAGTAAACTCGAGTTATAAAGTCAGATTTGGGAGACATAAATTCACAATTGCTAGAAAAAAAGCCAGAATTGGGAGATAATGTTTTAGGTTTAAATGTTACCTATGTAATAGGTTCAGATTAGAGCGGGTGTGTGGTGAGAGACTGGGCTTTTCAAACCTGCTGAAGAATGCATTCAGATCCTCAGCCAGTTGTTGATTCTCCACAGATCGGGTGGATGGTGTCTTGTAGTGGATGTTCCTCAGGCCTGTCCAGACTGATACCGGGTCGTTGGCTCAAAACAGTTTTTTTTCAACTTTTCAGAGTAGCTTCTTTTAGTAACTCTGATCTCCTTTGTCAGTCTGTTTCTGGCCTGGTTATACAAGATTTTATCCCCACTTCTGTAAGCATCTTCTTTGGCATGACAAAGCTGTTTGAGTTTCCCAGTAAACCATGGTTTATCATTAGTGAATGATAAGAATGTCCTGGTCGGAATGCATGTATCCTCACAGAAGCTGGTGTATAATGTTACAGTATCTGTGAGCTCATCCAGATCAGTGGTAGCAGTTTCAAAAACAGTCCAATCAGTGCAATCGAAGCAGGCTTGTAAGTCCCGCTCTGCTTCATTAGTCCATCTTTTTACAGCTTTAGCTGATTTCAGTTTCTGCCTGTAGGTCGGTATAAGATGAACCACACAGTGATCAGAGAGCCCCAAAGCTGCCCGTGGGATGGCTTGATTGTGGCGTAACAGTGGTCCAGTATATTACTGTCTCTGGTGGAACATGTAACGCGCTGTCTGTATTTTGGCAGTTCGCAGGAGAGGTTTGCTTTCTTTAAATCCCCAAGAATGATTAAAAGAGGGTCTGGGTACCTTTGTTCCGTTTCAGCTATATGTTCAGCCAGCTGTTGCAGCGCCACGCTTACACACGCGTCTGGAGGGATATATACATTCACGAGAATGAAAGGGGAAAACCCCTGCGGCGAGTAGAAAGGTTTACAGTTTATAGATCTTGCCCTATCCACCTTTTCCTACGCCCCATGCATTATACACGAATTATGGGAGCAACAATCAGATTTAAGGAAATGTAAGAGTGTAAAAACATTAACAAATTGCTAAAACAGACCATGAAAAAGCTGTTAAATATCACTGTAGTAATATGTATATATTATGCAACATACGTTGCCTTAATCAAAAATGTTCAATAACATTAACAGAGTAATATTTCAGTGATTTCAGTCATTTTGAATAACAAATATTGTATTTACCTGCTTTAGAAACATTGCATTCTAATCGGGATTAGAAGTGAAAAGGAGAGACCATTACATTTTAAAGCTTCCATGTGAAAACAAACCTGGAAAGAGAAGTGAGAATTTGGTGAGAGATTCTTTGTGCATTCCAGTGAATTATACATAGGATATATTGTAAATTGCGCAGTATATGTTGCCTTTTTCTATATTGTTGCAGTGGAATACAAAAGAAGAAAGAATAATTAATAAAGAAAAACATTATACTTTTTTTTTTTTTTTTTTTTTTTTGTTTATTCAAAGGGATAGTTCACCCAAAAATGAAATTCTTTCATTTACTCACCCTCAAGTTGTTCCAAACCTGTACGAGTTTCTTTCTTCTGTTGAACACAAAAGAAGATATTTTAAAGAATGTTGGTAGACAAACAGTTGACGGTAGCCACTGACTTCCACAGTACGGAAAAAATACTATGGAAGGCAATGGCTAACTCTCTTCAGTCTCAATCATCTCTTCAGAATATCTTATTTGTGTTTCAATGTTTTAACGGCATTACAAATGAAAAAAATATTGCTGGTCTTTTTCAATTCATTTTAACTTTAAGTTTTAAAGGTGGGCATGACCAAAAAAGTTTGAGATCCACTGGTCTATAGAGTGTAACAGTCAGGTTTTGGGAGTTTCTACACAAGGAAATTGATTTTTAACAATTTATAAACCTTTAAAGAAACCTACTGTGAGCTTCATAGCTGTTAATCCATGGTATTTGCTTCTGCTGAAGCTGTCAGTCCACATTATTTCAGCTTATTTTTAAAGTAATCATGTTTAACAGTGGAATTTCTGGTGAAAAACTACATAACCTATGATGCTGTACAGAAAATTACACCAATCATTGTCAAAAAAAGCAACACTCTCCAAAATGGCTCTCTAGCTCCGTCCACCCCCATAAAGCACTGCGAATGATGTAATCGAGTCGATCTCCCTACGCTCTGAAAATACTGAAATGTTTGCATAAATATGCATATTTTGCAATAAATTGTAAAATATATTGTTTTTAATTTGATTATGCTGTTTGTGATGCTTCATGGGATTGTAGTTCTTTCCCTCACATTCCCTCCCTTTGTCCGATTCACTTTTTTTGCCTTAATTCAAAATTTGTAGTGTTGTGATTCACCTTGCAATATTATAAAATGCATTTTTATAGTAAGAACAGTGATGGAAGACAACTTTAAAGGCTCTCCCTAATAAACACATGAATGACATACTAATAGTCAGTCAATGAACGATAAAGAGTTAAGAGAATATATTTTAATACCGCAACCATTCAGAACACTGTAGCAACTGCATAGCAGCGCATAAAATTCTTAAGAACACTGTAGCAATTGGTTAGCAACACTCCAGCAACCACCCAGAACACTGTAGCAATTGGTTAGCAACACTCCAGCAACCACCCAGAACACTGTAGCAACTGCACAGCAACGCACTAAATGTCCTCAATCACTGTAGCAATTGGTTAGCAACACTCTGGCAACCAATCAGAACACTGTAGCAACTGTATAGCAACGTATAAATGTTCACAGAAGCAATTTGTTAGCAACAATTTGGCAACCATCCAGAATAGCAATGCACTAAATAAATATAACTCGGAATACCTTAGTGATTGTTTGGGGTGATTGCCAGGACAACATTCCACCATCCTGGCCATCACCCCAAACACCCTATCACAGAGTTCACTCTCATGATCTGTAGAAAAAGTCAAACTGTGGTTAAATGTTATAAAGGGGCATAAAATGCTTTTGTACATCCATTGCTTTGTTCGTACTGATATCACACATGTCCCTTGCCTTCAAAATGCAGCACATATTCTCAGAGGAAAGTGAAGAAGAGGATTACATTGTATGATTTATAAAGGTGATTGTTCAGAGCAGGCCACTGACTCACTTTCATTATACATATGAAAAGGTACCAGCTATTGTGTTGGCTCCTATTCTACCCAACGGCAGGGTTTAATTTTTTTAGGGATGTGGATATGTCGTCCTCGATGTCGCAGTATAGTTGATTTGTATTCAGGATAGGAGCTGGTCTGCATGGTGTTACAAAATGGAATCCAGGTTTTTCATATTGGTACCGGCCCCTCTGGGGCAGCATAAAGCCCCACTAAAGCTAGTTTATTGAAGCCCATTTCCAGATTGGATATTGAACTCCCAGATGCTAATGGCTCTGCTGTGGACCCTCTGTTTGTTCAAATGCCAAACTCAGTTGAGCCAAGCTTTGAGCAGGTGGGTGTGACCAAAAGAAGCATCCAAAACTTTAACTCACAAAATATAATTTCCTGCAGAGTGGGACAGCAGAGCAATGGATGTGACAGGCTGTGTTTGGTTATGTTTATTTAAATTTCAAGTCAAAACAAAGTGCATAAATGCATTTCATTTACCCTTTAATTAGTGTCTGTAATTGTTTGTGTAACACTGAGAAAGTATTTTAGGAAATCTATGAAGTAGAGCATTTATTTCAGAGGCAGTATGAGGGGGTGCAGACAAACCACTCATAGCAAAATGAATGGGAGAAATCATTAATGCTCTGTTGGCAACTGTAGGGATTCAAGGGTCTGTTAACAATTAAAATATATATTATTTGCTCTAGAATTTGTTTGAATATCATTTTTGACAGATTTTGTGTGGAAGCAGCTACAACAGTGAAGTATAAAGTCGGAATTATGAGAAATAATCCTGACTGAAGTGTAAAGTAATGATTTTGAGGAATAGTCACAGCTGTGAAATACAAAGTTACAATTTTGAGAAATAGTTGCAATAGTGAAGTAGAAAATCACAATTTTGAAAGTCACAAATGTGGGGTATAAAGTCACAATTTTGAGATGGTCGCAATTGTGAGGTAGAACATTGCAATTAGGGCTGTCACTAGGTATGGGTATAGTTAAGGTTTTAACGGTATTTCTACTCTTACCGATACTGCTTATCGGTCCGGCACTTTATTATTATCGGTTATTTTTGTTATATATTTTTAATAAAAAAAATAAATAAAACTAATTAAGAACATAATTAACATTGCTTTATAATCTGAAAAGTTAAATATACATGGCAAAAGAAACAGAAATGTTTGAACAAAACAATTATGAAACATCTATTTGTAAATGCACCAGTGTGCAGGCGTTGTTTGTGTTAGCATAAGATAAGATACAATATAAGAACAAGGAAACAAACAAATGGTCAAATAAATACACAATAAAACAAAGATACAAATTCTCGTATGCAGATCTAATAATATCGTTCTCCCATTTCTCCCAACTATTTATGCCCATTTAAGATATAAACGGTTTAAGTGACTACTCTCCAAGCAGGTCTTTTTGACATAGGCTATTTGTTGTGTGTTTGGTTTACACGAAGCCTACAGTATAATGTGCAAGTTGGTCCGTTTCGCAGCGTGTGCACACATAAGCCGCCTTGAAGTTGGAAACAGCTTCTCTTGCACGGATTATTGTGCATTTAGCTCTTTTTATTTTCAAACACGTCCCACGATTTATGAAGAGTGGAGACTGCATTTTACAACAATCAGATTGTGCTAAATCTGACGTTAAGTTTGGGTTTAGGGAGAAATGACAGCACACAGCTGTGAAGGGAAGGAAGTTGCGCTCGACGGAACGCAGCTAGTTTTGAACAGTTTTACCTCATATCTTCTTTTTATAATCATTGAAAGCCAAAATCTAAAATAATCCATTTCACTCCATCGTCACTCATTAAGCAGGGACTGTGGTGTTGTGCGCACCAAAGCTCTGCGCGAGTAAGCTCTCTCTTTTGAGTTACGAATAGCAAAAATGCATTACAGACAAATGGTTTAATAACAAAATATAGATTTTGCAAGATAAGAATTTGTAAGATAATATATCGGTAATAAATAGTAAGTGTATTTTCTTAATTTCTCCAGTACCGACAGCAGAACCGATAGTGTCAGAGCTTATCGAAACTATGAAAGACCGCAGTATAGCACCGGGGCTCATTTAATACCGGGTTTCGGTACCCATCCCTAGCTGTCGCTAATGATTATTTTGGTAATTGAGTAATCTGACGATTATTTTAACGATTAATCGAGTAAAAAAATTTCATTTTGTGTTAAATAATGTAATATAATATAAATAATATTTTAATATAATATGTCTTTTATCAGCAGTTTCTCAGCATTAGATTATCCAAATGTAATAAAAATTAATATTTTCTAAAAATATAAAGTGTTTGACTCTCCTTGCTATAGTTTTGGAGTTAAAATTGTGTATGTCACAAAAATACCTTCAGGGCTTAAGAGGTTAACAAATGCCAGCAGAGGACGACATATTGACGTAGAAACATATTGATGTATTCAGCTGTTGGCATAGGTTTATAAATTATTTACCTTACAGATCTATTGAAATGGCGCACATTGCGGTCCCCCAGATGAACGTTATTATAAGCCAACCAAACTCTCAGCATATGCAGAGATGGAGTTTGAGACGCGCTCCAAACATGTAAATGATAACAAGTTTGTTTGAATGGAGCCGCTCTGAGACGCACATAACCTGCATGCATGTTAATAGATAAAGTGCATATACAAACCCGATTCCAAAAAAGTTGGGACACTGTACAAATTGTGAATAAAAAAGGAATGCAATAATTTACAAATCTCATAAACTTATATTTTATTCACAATAGAATATAGATAACATATCAAATGTTGAAAGTGAGACATTTTGAAATGTCATGCCAAATATTGGCTCATTTTGGATTTCATGAGAGCTACACATTCCAAAAAAGTTGGGACAGGCAGCAATAAGAGGCCGGAAAAGCTAAATGTACATATAAGGAACAGCTGGAGGACCAATTTGCAACTTATTAGGTCAATTGGCAACATGATTGGGTATAAAAAGAGCCTCTCAGAGTGGCAGTGTCTCTCAGAAGTCAAGATGGGCAGAGGATCACCAATTCCCCAATGCTGCGCCAAAAATAGTGGAGCAATATCAGAAAGGAGTTTCTCAGAGAAAAATTGCAAAGAGTTTGAAGTTCTCATCATCTACAGTGCATAATATCATCCAAAGATTCAGAGAATCTGGAACAATCTCTGTGCGTAAGGGTCAAGGCCGGAAAACCATACTGGATGCCCGTGATCTTCGGGCCCTTAGACGGCACTGCATCACATACAGGAATGCTACTGTAATGGAAATCACAACATGGGCTCAGGAATACTTCCAGAAAACATTGTCGGTGAACACAATCCACTGTGCCATTCGCCGTTGCCGGCTAAAACTCTATAGGTCAAAAAAGAAGCCATATCTAAACATGATCCAGAAGCGTAGGCGTTTCTCTTGGCCAAGGCTCATTTAAAATGGACTGTGGCAAAGTGGAAAACTGTTCTGTGGTCAGACGAATCAAAAAGTTATTTTTGGAAAACTGGGACGCCATGTCATCCGGACTAAAGAGGACAAGGACAACCCAAGTTGTTAGCAGCGCTCAGTTCAGAAGCCTGCATCTCTGATGGTATGGGGTTGCATGAGTGCGTGTGGCATGGGCAGCTTACACATCTGGAAAGGCACCATCAATGCTGAAAGGTATATCCAAGTTCTAGAACAACGTATGCTCCCATCCAGACGTTGTCTCTTTCAGGGAAGACCTTGCATTTTCCAACATGACAATGTCAGACCACATACTGCATCAATTACAACATCATGGCTGTGTAGAAGAAGGATCCGGGTACTGAAATGGCCAGCCTGCAGTCCAGATCTTTCACCCATAGAAAACATTTGGAGCATCATAAAGAGGAAGATCGGCAAAGAAGACCTAAGACAGTTGAGCAACTAGAAGCCTGCATTAGACAAGAATGGGACAACATTCCTATTCCTAAACTTGAGCAACTTGTCTCCTCAGTCCCCAGACGTTTGCAGACTGTTATAAAAATTTAGCTTTCCTGTAGCTCAAACAATAAGAGCGTGGCGCTAGCAACGGCCAAGGTCATGGGTTTGATTCCCAGGGAAAGCAAGAACTGACAAAAAATTTAAAAATGTGTACCTCGAATAGCGTCTGCCAAATGCATAAATGTAAATGTGAAAAGAAGAGGGGATGCCACACAGAGGGAAACATGGCACGTCACAACTTTTTTGAGATGTGTTGATGCCATGAAATTTAAAATCAACTTATTTTTCCCATGAGCCCATGTTGTGACTTCCATTACAGTAGCATTCCTGTATGTGATGCAGTGCCGTCTAAGGGCCCGAAGATCACGGGCATCCAGTATGGTTTTCCAGCTTTGACCCTTAGGCACAGAGATTGTTCCAGATTCTCTGAATCTTTGGATGATATTATGCACTGTAGATGATGATAACCTCAAACTCTTTGCTCATTGTTGATCCTCTGCCCATCTTGACTTGAGACACTTCCACTCTGAGAGGCTCTTTGTGAGGTATATTTTATACTTTCATGCATTCAGTTAGAAGTACTTGAGTACTGACTTGCTTCAAGGGACATGATTTATGTGCAACTAATTTATAGGCATCATTTTATTTATTAATGTCACACTTATAAAACATCCATATACCTGGAGTATAAAAAGATGCACGTTTTATTTAATTAACCTCAGTCTGTAAACAAACCATTAGTATTCTATTGCCTCTGTATACCACTTAATTAAATATAAATGCATCACAATAACAACTGTCTGACAGCACGACTCAAAAGTGAGCGTTTTGCTTTGCTTGCCAGTTGTTAATTTCATGTGATGGGTCACTGAAGCAAGGACATGAAATGAAAAAGAGCAGATTGTAGATGTTTGAAGAGAAGCTCTGTTCTGTTTTCCTGTGGTCATCTCGTCCACACTATGGCTCATTAGTATTCTAATCGCAATTAAACTGTACGTTCAGCAGATGGGGAGAGCTTAGTGTCTGAAACTCTGCTCACTGCAGTGTTTCGAGTGATATCAGCATGATGGAGGGCATCTCACCCTGAAAGTCCTTCGGGGGTTTCAACATTCCACTTTTGTAATGCTTCTGGAAGTTTCAGACCGCGTGTTCTACTTCTGAGTGCTTCATTTAGGTTGGCTGAGATGGCTAAAGGCATAGACACAGTGGAGTTTGCTCCTGGCCTGTGTAATGCGTCTCTAACAGATCTCTTCCTCTATTATCATGTTGGAGTAAAGATGCAGTGGAGTAGACAGTGTGCTGTATTTTTTCCAGGGCCCAAAGACTGTTTAGATTGTGTTTGTGCAACACCTTCTCTTTATCTCTTTGGAGAAGTGTCAACCTTTAGCAGGTGCAGTTTACAGATAGTACCTGGTACCTGTATGTCTTAGTGTAGGGAATTCTGGGAACACAGCCAGATCTTTTGGTGGACTTGCTCTTAAAGAACCCATCTAGATAAATATCAAGGTCCTCTCTCTCCAAAGCGTAATTTTGAGGTAACACAGCAGTTAAAAGAGTATTTAAATGCCACATGCCACTTTATGGTTTCATCGTGAAACTATGAATTGGATTATATATATTAAACAAAGATTATTTCATTTGTAATTAGCGAACAGTCAGTTAAAGCTGCAGTCCGTAACTTTTTGCACTCAGCGGTTAATAAGCAGAACTGCATGCGTCTTGCGGAAGAACATTGCAGCCGGAGCTACTTCTCTGTATTAGATGTCTATGGCGAGTCACGCACGGACTGTGCTCCTCCACAGCGGTTCCTACCAGACCGGTCTGAAATAGTCTCAATATAAACACTTATTATAAGTGTACCATAATGATTCAGGGTAAGACAAAAACACGGTTTGGAAAATGGATTCATGTTGTACATTCTCATTATATCCTTATTGTACATTTTGAACACAAAAAAAGTTACGGACAGCAGCTTTAAATGAAGCGACCATTTTGAGATTATCAGCAGCATTTCCTTACCCTTCTTTCATTTACAAAATTATACTGACTGTCTATGAATAATGTCAGGTTTTTGAATAATTTGAATAAATGTGGGTCTTCGCCATTTATTAAGTTGTTATAGGGGCATGATAGGGTTGCCATGAGATAATATAGGAGTTCATAAGAACACCATTTATTTGAATTAGAAATCTTCTGGAACATTCTAAAATGTCTTTACTGTCACTTTTAAACTGTCTATTCATCAAAGAAAAAAAAATGTAATCAGATTTTAGAAAAATATTAGGTAGCACAACTGTTTTCAACATTGATAATAATAATAAAAAAAAATGTTTCCAAATATTAGAATGATTTCTGAAGGATCATGTGACGCCAAAGACTGGAGTAATGGCTGTTGAAAACTTTAAATTCAAATCGAAAAATTATTTTTGGAACTGAAATGGCGCCTGAAAGGAACTTGTTTGTGGCACTTATTCGAATCGCTTAAGAGAGAACTTTGAAACTGACTGTAGCGAGGAGCGCGTTCTTTTAAAACGGGACGTTGCTCTGAGTGTTTTCTCTCACATCCAAATCACTCAAACGGTGACTGAGCTGGAACTGAACAAGCTGAAATAGTGCTTAAGAGTGAAGTGAGTGATTATAAACACATTAAACAGAGAGGGTAAAATCCTGTCGGTTCACTGTAATACATAATTTATTCCCAAATGTCAGTGTTTATTAAGGCTTTCAGACTGTGTATTTCTTGGTGGCACTCAGCCTGACGGTTTTGGCCGTCTAGTGCCTGTTGGCGAAGAAAAAACAAAAAATAACTGGTCAAATTTAGTCTTAAACCTTTTTTATTATTACAATTTTAAAACGCCATTTTGCTTAACTGTATAAGCTATACAGCAGAGTTTGTTTTTTCTGCACTTTTTCTTACAAATTCACGTTGCTTTTAATATATTTTCGCCCATTTTTGGATTTTCTTGCTTATAAATAAATGTTTCCTGTGATTTTAAAATTTCCAAATTTCCAGTTAAAAAGAACAAAGTTAGATGCATTTAGAAGTGTTTCTCTTATTATCGTCAATACAGTAATTATTATTATTAACACAATGGATTGTGGCTGGTCTAATAGGCTTAATACATGGATCTCATATTTTGATAAACCAGATTTCACCCCCAACTGTTTACATTCACTCACCAAGTATATATTTACATTATATATTTACATTAATAACTCACCAAGAGACATTTTAAATAAGAACATTTGACCATTTGCACATATTACTGTGAGGCATGAACACATAAATATGCATTTGAGAGCCGCCGCCTGTCAGTCAGACAGCCCTTGGCTACTGAGTTGAGTCTGCACTCGGTGTTACCAAACCAACAGAAAGGCTTATATTGTTTTTATTTTTTTTATTGGTTTGGAAAAGTAAGGTCATTTTGACATCCTTAATTGGTATTTTTTTAGCCATTGGGCAGGTTTATTGATATCATCAGCAAGTTATTTTTAAAATAGAAGCTATTTTTAAGTGCTTAGTATAGTGTTCAATGTTAGTTATAACACTTAATTTCATTGAGACATTATATAAAATTTTGCAATACTGTTTTGACAGAGAGAAAGAACATGAGACGAACCAGGAAGCAACTTTCGGAGAGACATGGCTCTTTTTTGGATGCCGACACAAAGACAAAGACTTTCTTTTCAGGTGAGTGTATTTGCAACGAAACACTGGAAACTGAATTAATCTGTTGTATGTCTTATTTTCCAGAATAAAAATGTAAAATGCCTTAACATATTAATGTACTTAAAAGGATAGTTGACCCAGAAATAAAAATTGTCATCATTTACTCGCCCTCAAGTTGTTCCAAACCTGTATGAATTTCTTTGTTCTGCTGAACACAAAAGATATTTTAAAGAATAATGGTAATCAGACAGTTGATGGACCCCACTGACTTCCATAGTAGGAAAAAATACAATGGAAGTCAATGGGGCCCCACAACTGTTTGGTTACCATTATTCTTTAAAATATCTTCTTTGTGTTCAACAGAAGAAAGAAACTCATACAGGTTTGGAACAACTTGAGGGCGAGTAAATGATGACAGAATTTTCAGTTTTTGGGCAAACTATCCCTTTAAAGCAATCGTGTTTATTATTAGAGTGGTGTTCAAAAATCTTTAACTTAATTTTTTACCCTATTGCCAAATTATATTTTGTTAGATATATGCTAAAAATACAACAAAAAGGCTAAGAAAAATACAATTAATTTTAAGATATTCTCTAAAAAGCCTTTTGAAAAAGATATTTTGTTTTAAGTATGTTCAGATATCTTTAACCAGAAATAAAAAAGAAATAAATACTAATATAGAAAATGACTTTTCGCAGTGCAGATAGACACACAACAATTCTTCCTCCCTGCCCCCTTTGCAACCTGATCGTATGTTATCTCCATAACCTGAGAGTATTATTCACTCGTTCTGCCAGCTTTACACATGCTCTTGACGTCTTGTCTTCTCTTGGTTGCTATCAGCCAGAGGCTCCTGTTGCACTGTCCTTGAGAGTAATGATTGGGAAAGCAATGAAATTAAAGTGCTCCCTCTGAGAGTATGGGCCATATGATACGAGACATTATATAAGATGATTGGGGTCTGGCTGTCCCATAGGCACACAGTCATAATTCACTGTGCAAGGTCCTGAGTAATGACATTGGTGTCTGGATTGGTGAGTATTAAGTGTGTGTTGTGACCGAGGGCGGCACACAACGTTGTATCCGTGTTTGGCTCTACTTGACACAAGAGCTAATAAAAACAAGATTCAAAGTCAAGGTCCTGACACGCCATTTCAATCTATCTTTGCCTTCACTGGTCCCGAACATCAAAGGATTGTTTATTAACATTTCTTATTCACGTTTGAATGAATGAAACCGCACACTAGTTTCATTTATCATTTTCCCCCTCTGCATTGATTGAGCCAATCAATGAAATGAATTGTGTGTTGTTCAGTGTAACACCCTCATTGTCTGCTATGCTTTAATGAGCAAAGTAGAAAGTGCCGGTGGCATTTGAGATGAGAAAGTGACTGAACTTAGCTTGCAAAACTCAGCACTCACTGAAACACAAAAAGCAAACCGGCTAGCCATCAGGCAGCCTGCTAAAGAAAACAAGGCGTCTGCAATCAATTCTAATCAAACATGATACTTCTATGAGTGTTAAAAGGGTGAAATCAGCTTCAATCATTGTTGTTGAAACAAAGAACACTTGTCTTAGCCCATCCTACACCAACAAGTCTGTTTTTATGGATTTGGATTACATGAGGAGGGGTAGTGGGTGGTTTAGATTCTGAAAAAATGACAAAGGATCACTCAAGTCTGTTTAAAAAAAAACATGATATCTGTGACCAGAAAGTTTGCTCGCCTGGACCAGTTTAGATGGATGGGGCTCCCAGATTGACCCCGTAAGCATATGAACTCAAAAACCTTCAAAAAACAAAACCATGAAGAATGTATAATAAAAATACCTGATTGTTAATGACAAGTAGTTTCATAATTTAGATGCTGAATTCTCGGCTTTGCTTAACCTGGGGCCCGTTTCAGAAAGGAGGTTAAGTGAAAACTGAGTATGTTAACCCTGTTTCAGAATGTGAGGTATGTCAAACCCAAGAAAACAGGGTAAGTCAAGCCAGTGTCTGAAAGAGAGGTAACTTATACTCAAAGTCAGTTACCATGGTAACTTTGTGAACCTAACCTGGTCTGGAGCTGGTTTTCTTTGGTAAACTTAGTTTATTTCGGTCTCCTCCCCCTTTTTAAAACATCAGCGGTGTTTAAATTCTTAATTCAGACTTAATTCCATTCAATTCAGACTTAATTCCATTCAACGTGTGTGAGTGACTGTGTTTGTGTGTTACTGAGTGTGTATGTGTGTGTTGAAGTTGAAGTTGAAGTTTATTCGTTGTACACATGTACAAGTACAGTATAACGAAATGAAGTTTGGAGCAAGCCTCCGGGCCGCAGCCGATTATTCAGGCGCCGCCCTACGCTCTCAGAAATACAAGAATGCAATTTAGCATATTACATAAAACACAACAAAACATAAATAAACATAAACATGACACAGTACACGTGGTCACGTGATGGGATTTTTTTGTATGGAGTGGGAGAGGAGATAGATAAACAGGCAGACGGTTGGAGGGGGTGGGATCGGGTAGGTTGTGTATGGTGCGAGTGAGTCTGAGATTGTGTTGTGTGAGAATGTTAGCCATAACTTCAGATGTTTTCGAGTTCAGTTCTTGGTTTGTCCTTAGCAGACAGCTGCCCGGCTGACCTCCCAACCGAGAGATAGGGACCAGAGTGAGGTTCGTTGGGCTAGTTGATTAGGTCAGGCAAATACAATTTATTATTTTTAATCCATTTGAAAAACACATAATCAATCAATCAGATCTGGTCCTCAGCATTCGCGTCCGGTCTGTGCAGTTTCCTAGACATTACGTCCAGCCTCATGGCCAGACCGGTTACAGTCTGTAAAAGTTCACCGATCTGACCCCGATAGAGCCCACTCTACCCTGCGTATCCGCAGTCCGGACTGCGTTATTACGGTTCAGTTCCTCAATTCCTATCACTTTCTGATCTAATTCCTTCAAACGGTCACACATAACCCCAAGCATTCTTTAATTTCTGACAGCGGCTGGGTGAATTTGCTTGCAGCTGTCTTACCAATCTTCCGATAGGTCAGGGCAATCCCAAAGCCAAAGAATAGGAACCCGCCATCAATTCCAATCATGTATAAATCTTCCGCATCCTCCACGGACAGAGCCTCCAGGCACAGGACTTGCCAGTCCATGCGTCCCTCACGCACCCTGCGGCAAAGTCCGGGCAGGTGGGTTCTCCCGAGGCACCCTTCCTTAGTGAGAAAATCTTGTCATTGCGCTGATTGACCAGTTAATCAATTCCATTTCAGTATTTTCAAGAGTCCAGCAGAGCAGCAGTCAGAGAAAAGAGAAGAGACGAAACACTAGACAAAACAAAACAGCGCGAGAGCCAGCAGGGAACAGAGAGAAAAACACGTCTGCACGGATAGAAGGACAGAAAATTCATTCACGCTGCACAAATGCTTTTCTTACTGAGTATTTGTGTCTTATTTCAAGTACAAATATCTAAAAAAACACAATCCAATGCTCTCCATTGACTTTGTATTGCGTGAAGCGGTAGCCTTGTCTTTTCTGACTTAAAACAAAAAACAGAACAATGTCTAAAAGCTGTTAGGTGTACAGCAAACAAGCTAAAATACACAGAACTTTTTAGTCCCCCTCCCCCTTACCTTTCTAAGGTCACTGCAAAGTACTTCGCATTCAGATAATTGGAAACTCTGTTTAAGTGGTGATCTTATTCAAAGTACGTGCCAATACTCAGGTTTTTGTGATCCATTTAAACAGCCATTTTCAGATGTGTGCAGACGCTTGCTTCATCCATCCGTTTAAATTTCACTCAATCATCCTCCTGTTCTCTGTAGCTTTGGTGGAAATTTATAGTAGTTTTACAACACTTTTTTTGCTACAGTTACTTCAAAATCAATTTTTAGGTTCTCACATCAGAAATGAGTGATGGAAACATCCATTCGCAAAAGTGGTTTTTGCCTTGCGTAAAAAATAGTAAATATGAATAATGGGAGATGGAAACGCATTTGTCAAATAAATTCTGACGTATCAAACATTAAGCCCATGTGACTAATCGGCTGTGTCTGCTGATGGTGGTATTGGTAACCTAGTAACCAATAGTAAATAAAACACCATCATCCGCTTGAACAACTTGATGAAAACGCACCATTTGTTTAAAAAAAAAAAAAGATTTGCTTCACGTTTGGATGGAAACCCAGCTACTGACTCTGATCTGGTCACAGTCCTTATGACTTGTGCACTACCAAGTCCACATTTATGATACTTTTATGGTGCTTTTGAGTTATTTTTGAAGCTTAAAGGCTACAGTCTCCATTTATTGTAATTGAATGGAAAAGTGTGACCAGTACAACATTTTGTGAACAGTGAGTAAATAATGACAATATAATTTTTTGGATGGACTGTTCCTTTAAGGCAATGAAGAAAAAAAAAAATCGAAGTGCCTGGCTTTGGCAAGTGAACATTCGAGGTAACAGACAAACAGAGCAATCAATTGGAAAAGAGGCTCAAGCCTTGAGCTTGACCCTGTCCTTTAACTTCACATTTTTCCATCTCTCATTTTTGTTGAAATGGCACCCAAACATTTATTCAGAGCTGAAATAAAAGCTGTTACAGAAATTATTTACAACAGCAGCCTTGAGGTTTTAAAAACTTTCTTGCCAGATGGATGAAGATGATGAAATTTGAGTTTCAAATGCAACACAGTAATGAGCTCCATTGTTGTTACTTAACCACGGCAAAATATGAGAGAATCTAATTTGCTATTTGTACCATTTGTATGTTTTAATGCATAAGTTTAGTTTAACCACCGCAAAAACAACCGCTGACTGATGAAACACGGTAATAAGCACATTACTGCTTTTTTTTTCTCAGAGAGGAGTTGGAGAGATTTGCTCATAATGGAACCCTGAGCCATCTGATCGTGTGCTTCTCCAGAGATGAGCCCGATGCAGCGGGAACCGTTAACAGACCAACATATGTCCAGCATAACTTGCTTCTCCATGCTAAAAACGTTGCCAGCATCCTTCTTAAAGACAAAGGCTGTTTTTATGTCTGTGGGTGGGTACAAAATACCATTGTTCACTATTTATTATTCTGTACTGCCACATTTTGTTCACCAGGAATGAAACAATATCTCATGTTTTTACAGGGATGCCAAGAACATGGCAAAAGATGTGAATGATACACTACTGGAGATCATAGGAAATGAACTTCAACTCGATAAACTGGATGCTATGAAGATAATAGCAGGACTTCGTGAGGAGAAGCGATATCTACAGGACATATGGAGCTAAGAAAGAATTCACCCTATACACAAACAAATAAAATCTTATTCAAAGACAGATGTGCAAGCTACTTTTTGTCCGTTTCAGTTCAAATCTGCACCACAGGTGCCATTGAGTGATAGCTGAACTTATTAACAAACTGCTTTTCAACTGCCTTAAGTCTCAATTATTAAGCTTTTAGAGAATAATCTGAGGGGACGGTGAAACACGCTTAGATCAGATATGTTTGGTCAAAATGTTTTAACTGTGCCTTTTATGCAATTATTAAAGCGGACCGTTTCATTCTTTGAGGACTGTTTGTGTTAGGTTTAGATACAGCTCAGGTAAAATATGCATAATGCATCAGAATCAGAAGGCAGGAGGATGCTAGACATGAGGAACCAAAACATGACAGACTGGATGGAAAAACTGTCAGAAGCTGCCAAATCCAGGATCACCTGCAGAATTTCCATTTTTCCCAATTCCAACAGTTTTTTTTTTTTTTTTTTGTAAGACTAGAGAGTATAGCATCATCAATTTTCTTCCCAACAAACATTTTTCCATTTAGGATTGAAATTCATCTCAGGCATCCACAGCAATTATGCCAGTCTACAGAGTCTGTGAATCTAATGTTGCACCACAATATTTAGCTGAATCTGTCAGGGTAAGAAAACTATTAAACATGTTAATTAATTGTCTATCTGTACAATATCACAGTATCTGTATTGAAGTAAAAAGTGATGGAGTATTTGGGTATTTAATGTCACCATGAAATCAAAATTGACTTTTTTTTTTTTTTTACAGAATGTTGCAGTGTTTTTAAATAAATGATTTATCCTTGCCCATCTTTTATATTTATATATATTTATATTTTTATTTTTTTATTTTATTTTATGTGCAATCATACTCTTTAATCAAAAACGTTAACCTCCCCTCCCTCTCAAAATGACATCTCTTGGTGGAGGGTTGGGACTAAATATCCTCCACAACTGACTGCATACTGGCATTCAGATCTGCTTCCATTTAGGGGCCCTTCTGTAAAAACTGAAAACTTTTAATACGTTTTGGGGGCCTGAAAATGCAAACTTGGGAAAACTGATTGTAAACTGCAAGTTTTTGAAAACGATATCATTATCGATATCAGTTCGAGTGCATGAGTATTACGTGTTCAGTTTATAGGCGCATAATTTTTCTTTACAAAGTGACATTGCCAACTACTGGCCGGGCAGCAGAATACAGCTTTTTTAAATGTTTTGGCAGATCTGTATAAACGCGAAATGTTTTGACAACGTTGTCGATTGTACTAGACAAAAAAAACCTTACATTTTTAGTACATACTTGTGTTTGTGTTAACGTACCCTTAGAAATACATGATCCAATCAATTTTCGAAGGAAGAAATTAAAGCTCTGCCTTACATTACAATTTTTTTCATTCTAGAAGCCATTTCACTGGGATAATATTATATATTATACATCACAATAGGGAAGCAAAGACTATCGCATCGTTTATGTCTTATTGTTCCACAGAAAATGTAAGTTTGAAGTATAGCTAAATAGTTTTTCCTAATTTTTATTATGTGTATATTTTCTCAACTGAAATATTTTAAAATATCTTTTGTTTATACAGCTGGAATTCTTTTGAAAACGATTCATCAATGCTGTGTTGTCACCACAGACCGCTGTTTTGTTTCTCACTTATCAATTGTCCATCATCGTCTCATATAATGAGCTGGTAATGTTTGTGACAATGACTGACTGACAGTAGATTATCTCTTAAGGCGGGCATAAACTGCGAGTTCGGACACTCGGGAGGTCGTGAGCCATTGCACACGTCACAAGTCGGTTAACCTGATAATCGCGTCTGAGCAGCTGGTACACGGCGCAACCGTACTGCACAACGAGCCAGCGGCAATCTCATCAATACAGAGACTGGAGCTTTCAATGTTGCCTCGAAAGCTTCAGATGGAAAAGAAAGAAAGAAAGAAAGAACGAAAGAGTGTGCAAATGATTAAAAGCAAACAACAACACAGCCATTCCTTTCAACAAAACAACTAGAGAGCGTGTGTCTGTGTGTGTTTGTCAGTGTATGCGCATGCTGTAGAGTTGCAGCCACTGAGCTATAATAATATTCATAGATCTAGCCTACGTGATGTTGTTTTTGTATGATTTGGCAATAGGGAACAACCTATACACTGGTTAAAATTAGGTTGCCTCTCTGAATTTTTAAAATGCGTTTAAAAATTATCCGGAGTGCTCGAAAAACTCGGCTCGGCTTGTAATTCCTCTCACACAATGTGAGCCACAACCGTATGAGCATCAACAATTTCCACACGATTTCTCTGGAGAGAAGAGGAAAAAAAAAAAAACGCAGGCAAACTCGGTACAACAGCAAAAATTGTAACGTTCTTTTTGAAATCGTTCTATGGCTGAACATCAGTTCCATTTCAGTTTTCTTTCTGTATTCCCTAGGTGGCATTAATCATCTTTATGACCTTTTTACATGCGTCTCAGACCACTTTTGTCTCAAGTGTTATTGCATAAAGAACAGACTTAAGATTTTTCTGACTGTGTTGCTAATGTCTGGTAAACACTGATTGTGAACGAGGACTCTTGAAGGCGATTGATTCACGTCAACACTCCGGAGGGTCAGCAGGCTAATGAGGCAGTGTAATCATGGAAGAATAATTACAGAATCCATCACCTCATGAGGTTATGAAGTTATGAACACAACCCCTTTAGGATCAGTTGTGAATTTAGGAATCCTATGGATTATAAATGTTGTCTCAGAGTGGGAAGAGGGTTTGCAAGCTTTCAGACTGAACAGCGATGAGTAATGATGGCGCAGTGATTTGGGACGGTCATGAATTTATAAGTGTGGCACTTAAAATTTAAAACGAGCACTTGGAATTTTATGGGAACAATGACATTGCATGGAAGCAGTGAATGATGTTTCTACACAGAAAAATGCAAACAAAAATATGGTAATCATGTTTATAAAAGGAAAAGAAACTGGTCAGAATTATTGAGTTATATGAACAAATAAGCCTGTGAAAATAAATCTGCCTTTTGATCTTATTCAAAACAATTCACAAAAATCTAAACTTTCACTGAAGTGAAAGAATTGAAAATGTGGGGAAATCTCTTTATGAAAATAAAAGTTTTTTCTCCAAAACACGTTGGCCACAATTATTGGCACTCTTTTATTCAGTACTTTTTTCAACCTCCTTTAGCCAAGATAACAGCTCTGAGTTTTCTCCTATAATGCCTGATGAGTTTGGAGAACACCTGATCAGAGACCATTCCTCCATACAGAATCTCTCCAGATCCTTCAGATTCCCAGATCCATGTTGGTGCATCTCATCTTCAGTTCACCCCACTCATTTTCTGTAGGGTTCAGGTCAGGGGACTGGGATGGCCATGACAGAAGCTTGGTTTTGTGTTCAGTGACACATTTGTGTGTTGATTTTGATGTTCGTTTTGGATCGTTGTCCTGATGGAAGATCCAACCTTGGCCCATTATAAGATTTCTAGCAGAGACCGTAAGGTTTTCATTTTTTATCTGTTGGTATTTGATAGAATCCATGATGCCATGTATCTGAACAAGAGGTCCAGGAACTCCAGCAAAAAAATAGTTATAATAATTTTTTTTCATCCATACACTGAAAGTCAATGGAGCCAGTGTTGACTGTCACTGTATAGAAACAAATGTGTTAAACATTCTTCAAAATATGTTCTTTTGTGTTTCACAGAAGAAAGTCATGCAGGTTTAGAACGACATGAGGATGAGTAAATGATGACAGCATTTTCATTTTTGTGTGAACTATTCCTTTAACACCAGGCAGCTGATGGAGATGAACTCTGTAAACAGCATTCTTGGGTGTTTTCTATACAAACACTGTAAAACAAAAAACATCAACTCCTCTGTGAAGTCGATTTAGCTGACCCTGTTAAAAACCGACAAAGCCAAAACAGCGGCGGGATATTGAATCATCAGATTTTTGTCTTATTTTAATTTCCTTCTATCCCATGAGCCTCTCTGCTTGTTTACGAGTATTATTTGCGTCTGTACTAGGGAATAGCTCACAGGACAGCGCTGCAAAGGCACATAAATGAATCCCATAATGAATGTGCTGCTTTAATGATGGGTTTACTTCTAAATTAGATGCTCTTAATTAAAACGGTTCAAGGTGCCTTTATGACTGGGGTGCATAGAAGTGAAATGGTAATCTGAATAAATCACAAAGGCCACAAACTTGCAGCGTGCTGTTGGATATGATAGATCTCCCTGTTAAGAATGGCTTAAATGAAGCAGAAAGATGTGTGCTAGAGGTAATGATTATCATTAGAGGAACCTCTGCTTCAGCCCACCACAGTTTCTATCATAGTATGTCCATGTCCATGATAGTTGACCGTTTCTGGGAAATGATATGGTTAGGTTTGACATTTTATCACCGCTGTAAGGGGAAGGGTAATGACATCATCAAGTCTGCCAAGAGTTGAAGAGGGCTTTGATGATCTCTATAGACCTATACAAAACTCATTTCAGTAGAGATTTCTCAGTTGTAGGTTACCCAATAATTATAACTATTAATGTGCTATTTTGTGTCAGAGGTAAAATACTCCACTAAGAATAGCCTCCAATTTTACAAAGAAAAGGGCTGCAGCTTACCTGTTACTTCCCAGTTATTAATCCAATCATCATAGACAGCAAAAATTATTTGAATCATTATTTTTTAATCACATAAAATATGAATAGATATTATTAATAAATATTAATTCATATTATAGTTTTAAGATGATATCTCAAATATTTATTACCAAATATTTTAATGCATTACTTTAAGCATAAATCTAATAAAATCTAGTGAGGTTTATTAGTAAATAAATATTCTCTTAAATCAAATCTGAACACATATTCACGTCAATCAAATCACATCAAATCATCTTTATTTGTATAGCTCTTTTTACAAGTCCAATTGTTTCAAAGCAGCTTCACAGTGTTAACAGGAAAATGATGATTCGGCTGTATAGCCGCTCTGGTGAAAACAGTGATGTTATCCAGCTAATTTCAATGATCATATAGTCAATCATATTACTCACTACTTAACTAAATATATATGTGACCCTGGACAACAAAACCAGTCATAAGTCGCACAGGTATATTTGTGGCAATAGCCATACATTGTATGGGTCAGAATTATCGATTTTTCTTTTTATGCCAAAAAGCATTAGGATATTAAGTAAAGATCATGTTCCATGTGTTCTCAATATTTCGATTTTTTGCACCCCAGATTCACAGATTTACAGATAGTTGGCCAAATATTGCCATATCCTAACAAACAAACCTTATTTATTCAGCTTTCAGATTATGTATAAATCTTCATTAAAAAATGTGACCCTTATGACTGGTTTTGTGCTCCAGGGTCACATATGTTGTTTTAAGGATTTTTAGATTCAATTTACTAGAAAACAAGACAAAACTTTTTTTTTGGCCACATAAGCTTATAAAATGAATGGCTTTAGCTTTGACTGTTGATATCCATGGATAGTTGACTCCATACCATGATAAACATGATTTCCAGCAGATTGATTCATTTTAAGACCAGAACACAAACAGAAAAAAACTAAAAAACTAATCAACTGGTTAAAGTTTCTCATCAAAGGCAAATAGCTTGAAAGCAAACAAAGTCTAGAGCATTTTTTTTAAAATCTCAGTAGGTGAAATGTACAACACATCCATCTCAGGTATTGCGGTGTAAAAAGGGCGATAGGGGAGTCAATTAGTCCTCATAATTACTAAAAGGCCTTCAGTACAAAGCTAATTGATTTTCCATTTAATGAGTGCAGTGGTAATGACCCTGGAATGGTGTTTGTAAGCTTCATATAAAGAAACCAAGAGGACAGAATGTTTTTGAGGGGGTTTGGGTTAATCATTCGTCTTGTGTAAAATCAGTTTTCACTGAGGAGAGAGCTATCAGACCTTCCCACCATCCATTTAATGATTTTTTTTTATGGCACAAACTCTAAACAGAAATATTCTTGAGAGCTAAACCCTTATGCAAACCTTTTGAATCCAGGTATTTGATAATGCGGATGTTTAAGCCATTGCTTTTGCTAGTGTGTGACGTAAACGAGAGAATATCATTATTGTACACTGTGACTGTTAAAATTATTATTGGGAAATCTGTAATTTTGTGATAACGGGTTGAAAGTGACAATTTTAGGCGTAAAGCTAATCTCTAGTAATTCTAATTAGCTTTATATAAAATGATAGAAGTCTGTATGTACTCATTTAAAAAAGCAAATGAGTTTGGAATACACAAATGCCTTTTTATGGTTATGCTTATTTTATTCTGACGTTTAGGTCTGTTGATGAAATTTTTCCTCATTTCTCAACTTCTCACTTAAAATTTAATTTGCAATCTCAAGGTAGGTCATGTCACATAAATAAATGCACTTGTGAGACACACTCCATCTTTCTAATGCTGTAACCTAATTTTCACTTGATCCATGTGAATTGTTTTAGTCAAGCCTAAAACAGAACACCTTTATTGATGTAAAAGCAGAGCTGGGGCAACAGCATGCACAAATTGCTGGATTTATTGATGTTAGAAAGTGGAGTAGTTATTAGTTAAACAAATGTAAAGTTTTAGGACACAAACAATTACATCTTATATAGACCCAGCCTTTAAATCTTAAAATAAAATACATTATAAAAATGTATAATTCTTATATGTTGAAAATCTAAACAAAGAGCGACGTAATACCATAACCATAACAATATTTATTGTTTATAGACACTGCCATTTGGAGTCAGTAAGATTTTTTTTAAAGGTTTTAAAATCTCTTATGCTCAAGACTGCATTTATTTAATAAAAATACAGTAAAACAGTAATATTATTAAATTTTTAAATTTTACAATGTTACATGTTTTCTATTAAAATATATTTTAAAATCAAAGCTGAATTTTCATCATTACTCCAGTCTTCAGTGTCAGATGATTGGTCAGAAATCTAATATGCTGATTTTTTTATTGCTGATTTCTTATTATCAATGTTAAAAACATTTTAGTGGATACAGTGATACATTTTTTTAGGATTCTTTGATGAACAAAGTAAAAAAATGTTACAGTATTATATTACAGTATTTCAAATCTTTTGTAATATAAAAATCTTTAAATGTCACTTCAATATCAATTTAATGCCTCCTTGCTAAATAGTATCAAAGTTTTTGAACCCAAAATGTTTGAATGATAATGTTTTTACATTATATGTTATACTATTATTTATAATACAACACAGTTCTGCCATTGATACTAATAAAGTTTTGTCAAGTATTTGTGTACTTGTTTAGTTTGTGAACAGGATATTTTTATTGCATAATTTCCATTTTAATAATTTTTTTATCAATTATGCAAAAAGCGAGAAAATATTTAATTTCCTGTATTTAGGATGCATACAATGCTAGCTATGAAATGATTTATCATCAAGATGGAGTTGGCCACTTTATTCAAAACTTTTTAATTTCCACCACCATCATTTACAATATTGCATCCTATTAAACAACACAGTAATTTGAGATGTGGTAAAATTATTTATAAATATTTGTATTAATATTTTTGAAGCTAAAATAAAAAGCATTACTTTTACATAATACTTTTTCATCAAGTCCATTTTTTTATATATTAAAATATCAGTGGGCTTAGAAAACATGGGGTTGTTAATTCTGTCAAGTGTAGCTGCAGTGCAGTGCAACTAAACATGTGGCTTGTATTGAATTGGATCTGGCACTATGTTCAACTCTAATCCACTGGCTCTGCTGCACATGCATGTAAAGAACACATTACTCCTGTCTCGGTGCTGTGGCACTCCATCAGCGAGACTGTGATTTATGACACAGAGCCTTTCCAGTTGCCTTTAATCCCGCCATTTACTTGCAGGTTTTTGAACAGCCTCAGGTTTCCATCTTATCAGACACACATTCAGACCGATCTGCATGAACTAGGACTAAAATACCTCCCTCAAACATCCTCTGATTTGACGTGAAGTCTGCAGAGACTGGGCCTGAATAATATCAGCATCCTTCCCTATGCATTTAATGTCTTTAATGATATGAATATGAGGAGAGGAAAAACATCCCCTTCCGTGGAGAGAGGCCATGGAGTTTCTATTTAGAGATGTGTTTAATTAGTTGTTGACTCTGGGTCTAATGCTCAGAGGCTAGAGATTAGTACACAGGGTATATATTCTGAACGTACAGAAGATGGACATTACATCATTATGCTTCTGGGGTTCACACAAGTGCAGGAAGCTCCAAATAAATAATTATGCGTTATTGACTGTTTGCAGAGAGCTAGTGTTGGTTTTGTCTCTGGGCGCTCTTCTGGTCCAATTACCAGACCAACAGTTGATGTTTTCAAAAACTCAGAGCATATATATTAATGTATTTATTCCACCACCAGAATAAATAAATGAATGGTTTTAAAAATGGTTGGATTAGGCTGGCTCTGTGAATAACCATATTTGGACTTCTGAAATTAAGACACCCTCATGTTGTTTCAAACCGGTATGACTTACTCTGGTGGAACATAAGAAGATATTTGAACTGTTTTTGCTCGTATAATGAAAAGGAATAAACTAAACTAATATTAGCCAATTAGATGCCATATTAGATGCCATTTAGGGTGTACTCACACTAGGCGCTCTGAACCGTGCCCGAACGTGTTTGACAGGTGTGAGTGCTCCGTTCTGTGCCCTGGCGCGGTTCGTTTGGCTGGCCCTGGCCCGCTTGGAAGAGGTGGGCCAGAGTGCGGTTTGGTTGAGCTCGAGCGCAGTTCGCATGCAGTGTGAGTGCTAACTGTGCCAGAGCACGAAACAGCTGTGCGCTACTGTCATCATTATGACAGCAAATACCAAACTATTACTACTTGGATAAAATTTTCGATTAAATCAAGTATATTTAGGTTTATAACGGTCCTGGTTGACAATCACGCTCAGGCACGGTACAAGGCAACTGTGCCTAGTATGAGTACACCCTTAGACAGCTAAACAATTTAGAGCGTTGTAAGTAATTAGCAAGATTTTAAAAAGTATACAGTGTTAATAGGGAGCCAATGCATAATACAGGATAATATGGTCGCACCTCCTGGTTCTAGTAAGAACTCTAGCTGCTGCATTTTGGACCAGCTAGAGTTTGCTTATTAAGCATGCAGGGCCACCACCCAGTAGAGTATTACAATAATCTAGTCTTGAGGTCATGAACGCATTAACTGTTCTGCATTAGTCACTGAGTGCATATGTCGTAATTTAGATATATTTTTAAGATGGAAAAATGTGGCTTTCAAATGAAAGATTGCTATTGAAGAGCACACCCAGGTTCCTAACTGACGACAATGACTTAAAGGGATAGTTGAAAATTTGCAGTTAATTTACTCTCATCCAAGATGTATCTGAATTTTTTTCTCCAGTAGAACAGTAAAGAAGATTCTGTCAGGACCACTATTGTCAAAGATGATTGACTATTAGCATATAGTTTGGATTGGTGGTATGGTTCTGTTCTGGGCAAGAATAGGAATATAATGTATTGCAGATATGATTAGCTTTCCTGTAGCTCAAACAATAAGAGCCAAGGTCATGGGTTCGATTCCCAGGGAAAGCAAGAACTGACAAAATGTAAAAATGTGTACCTTGCCTTGAATGCAATGTAAGTCACTTTGGATAAAAGCGTCTGCCAAATGCATAAATGTAAATAATTAATATCGATATTTAAATGTATAAATAATTCCGAAATTTTGTCTGATTCAAGGGGAATCAGAATATCAAATCCTAACTGGATGAGAGGAGGAGGGTAAATGAGCTCTGCAGAAACACGATAGCTGCTGATAGTACTGAAGGAGCTTATATATATATGTATGCTGTGATAGACATCATATTCCTATAGGTAGACGTGATCAGCTGACAGTCAGCTGATGCGAGCTTGATTAGCCGTGGTCCTCTGTAATTTATATTATGGATGTCAATGGGTGCCTTCACTTTGAAAGTAAAAAAAAACAAAACATATGCCAACAAAACTAAATTAATACCCGTGGCTCCTGGCGATACACTGAGGTCTTAAGAAGTGAAACAATCGGTCTATGCAAGAAATTGCACATTATTTACAACATTATTACCTCTACTCCACAGCCTTGGCACATGCGAGCCGACGGTGTTTGTTTATTATAGGGTGGGATCTGTTCACCAGCAATACGAATGTCTAAAACTGTTTAAAAGTACCAGTCATACCAATGGCTGATGATTTCGATGCAACACTAGACAACATGGAATTTTTTGCATAACCACACTTGTTTGTACCAGAATACTCCGCCATTAACAGTGTCTGAAGCATGCATTTAAACGTGACAACATCACTGGCTGGCGCCAGTCCATGACGTCACTACCGCTGCAACCGTGAGCATAAAAGGGCACCTGTATTACACATCATCAGCTTTTTTGTCTTCGGGAGACTGTTTGTTTTGAAGTGACCGAGGTGATCCCCAGACTGCGGGGGCTATCCTCATTACTAGTATACAGTCCCCCACACTCTTGTTCTGGCTCAGGTAGACTTCAGAGACTCTAGTATCAGCTTGCAAAGTGTTAGCTGTGCTAGTTTCATTTAGGGGCAGTAGTTTACCCTTCCACTTATGGGGGTTTCTTTAATAGGGTCTAGCATCAGTGGTTCTAGACTAGTCAATGTTGGGGATCACCATCTTGGGGCATTGGACTCCCCTCATTCAGAGAGTCATTCTGCTTTGCACCCCCTCTCACTGGTTGAGCACCCTTAAACTCAGGAGTGCTGGCCTTGCGAGATGCTGAATGTAGGTCAGACGGGGTTTCTAACTTTTTACCACTAAAATGCTCCCTTTGTGGTGTTTAGAGGTTGAACCAGTATATATAAGGTTGAGGATTCTAAAGTAGGCAGCTTCCTTGTATTTCATGAAGCTGTGGCTGCCTCCCCACAGCAAGGTCTCCAAGCAGGCGGCCCCTTCATGAGTCAATACAAGTTGAAGTGGTCTCCCCTGATAGCTGGTCCCTTAAAGCTGGGCTCAGACTAGAGGAGTTTTTAAATCCTAACCGATCATGAAATCTGGTGCCATCACTCACATAAGGGGAATCTTCACAGATTGTTTTTCTTTTTTAAATCTCAAACATGCACACACTACAAGATTTTTGCGCATCACACACTACAAGATCTTATTAAGATTATCATGCCAGGAGGAGCACCTGTCTTAGGGCTTGGAGCTTGGGTAGTGGCTGTAGAGAATAGTGTCACTGACAGTTCCGTGGGCCTGAGTAAGGTAATCTGACTCCAGCATCCATGTCCGTTGAGTCCTTGTTTGTCCTCGTCACAGCCAATTAGGCAGTCATTCCCTCAGCATGGTGGAGTGAGCATTTGTTCTCCATAATATCCTCTAATAGGATGCAGTGCAAATTCCCATTCGATAGGGAACATCTCAGGTTACGCATGTAACCATGGTTCCCTAAGAAGGGGAACAAGATACTGCATCTCAGTTGATGACGTCTAATACAGATGCCTTCCTCTAATTTTGTGAATTGGTATGTTTTGTCAGGCTGCGAAGAAATATAGTGCTGAGTATCTTAAGTGCAACAGTGAAAACTAACATGTTTCCTAATGATATCTCCCAAGGGTAGAATAAATAGGGTGAAAAGAAAGGGTCCTAGTACTGAGCCTTGCAGTACTCCATACTGAACTTGTGATCGATATGATACCTCTTCATTTACTGCTATAAATGATAACGATCAGATAAGTATGATTTGAACCATACCAATGCAATTCCACTAATGCCACTGTTATTTTCAAATCTATTCAAAAGAATGTATATGTCGATGATGATGGTTATTATTAATGCTATAAATTATTATTGCTAATATATAATAATATTTAACAAAATAAGACATATTACCATTACAATAACATTTTCATTTCAAATAAAATTAGAGTATTTAAGAATAACAATATTTATATTTTACAGAAAACTTATTTTACAAAAAACTGCAGTTTTACCCGTTAACATGCAGGTAGCCTATGACTAAAAATCACTAGAAAGGTCCCCAAATAGATATGACGTGCCAACTTCAATCACTTTCAATGAAGAGGTAAATTCAGTGTTCCTGAATTTAATGGATTTAAAGTATGTATTAGCCTAGATACATTTAACGTTTTAAAATTATATTTGATATTTTTCTGAAAATGCCGTGTGCAATGCAAAGGGCTTTTGTTTGTGTTCAAGTATGTTTGGACTAGAGTAGAAACATGATAATGTCAAATGTTAATTTAAAGCAGTGCCACGTTTGTCAAAAGACTATCCAGTGATATGAGCTGTTTGGCATCAATGACACAGGTTTAGATAAAGTTTAGACATCTGTCAGTTTTCTGTTGTCTTGCATGCATGTAGCTTTATTTGTTTATTTATTTGTTTTTCTTGTTAGTACAGCCATGCACAAATTAATTCCTAGTTCAGTATTCATCAAAAGACTGGGTGATTTATGAAGTAGGCTAGCTATTATGTCGTGTAATATTTGTGGGAGCAGCATACATTTTGACGAGAAAACGTACAATCAGCTTGTAAGCTTGAAGCACAAACATGAGCCCAGCCCTTCACGTAATGAAATAAAGAAGACTTTTGAATGTTTTGTACATTAATAACCTCACGCATTATGTGGCTAGATGTGATTGCTCATCGTGAGAAACTGCTTTAACGATAAATTGACTGCATTTCTGACACTTTTTGAGTCCCATGACAAGTTGACAAAAGTATTGGCGTTTTTTTGTTCAACAAACTTTTGCTATTGCAATTAAATGAAATCTCTTTTTTTTAATCTTTACAATAATACTAGCATCATGTAGTGCAATTGTTTAATTATAATGGATGTGTTGCAGAGGCTTTTGGAATTGACGAATGGCTCCATCTGTTTATTCAGCACTATAAAACTTCAGATCTGGTTTTTGTAACTTATTAGAGGTGCAGAACACCACAGGACGCAACTTTTCAGCATTGCACAAGCAAAAATAAATCGTAATCATTACAAAGAGTAAAGCTAAAGCGTCTAACAAGGTCTACGTGCATTCATTCGGATGGCTTGTTTTCCCCCACGGCATAAACGTATATGACGTTTTTGTGGGCATTTCCAGTAATGTCTACCAAGTCTATGTGAAGTGTAGCTGTGTAGCTGAATAAAAAGAAGATAGAAACGCTTTGATTAAACATGAAGACAATAAACACATGACCACGACAATATATGGTGTATTTGAATTCTTCAAGCCTTCTCGGGTATTTTCATAATAATAAAGTATATTATAATGCAGTGCTAATCGACATAGACTTTATCACTGTAAAGAATACTATAAAATAATTTATCGTCTGCCTCATTCTGTGATAAGAACGCATGTTTTAAGCGACTCAAACTCGCAGTACTTTCAGACAGAGCAGTGTTTACTACTGATCACAGAGCCGCTCTTCACTGACACGCTGGGCATATATTTATTTCATTAAAATCGCAGCTTCTACGCTTTCATAAATCACACATAAACTAAATAGCGATTGCTATTTCGATTAATTGAATTCGATTTCGATTAATCATGCAGCCGTAGATACAACCATGATCAGATAAGAGCAAAACATTAACATATACTCAAAAAAAATGCTGGGTTAAAAACAACCGACGTTGGGTTGAAAATGGACTAACCCAGCGATTGGGTTGTTTTAAGCCAGTAAATGGGTTGTTTTAACCCAGCGGTTCCTGACTGGTCCTCCCAGATACCATTTCTTTCTAAAAAGGAACAGGATACTGCCTTTTTGACAGAAAAGGGAGATTCGAGATTGATCAAGTTTTTTTTTTCATTATCTACATGGATATTAAAATCACCAACAATTAATACTTTATCTGCCGCCAGTTTTAATTCAGACCAAAAAAAAAAAAAAAAAAAAAAAACTAAAATTCAGCAAATTCTTTGATTAAGTGTGTAGTGCCCTGGCAGCCTGTATGCAGTAGCAAATACAAATGTCAAAGGGGATTTATCATGTACACTAGATAATATTATATAAAGCACCATCACTTCAAAAGAATTAAACTTGAAACCAGACCTCTAAGTTATTCATCAACTTACAGGTTATAAAGTTTACTGTAGCTATGACATATGCTAGACTAAGACACTCTTCTCCACTCCTCAAATAGGCTACATACATTAGCCTTTATATATAGTGTTTCTTGAGTAAAGAAAATGCTGTACTTATTCAAAGTACCAGTTGTTTATTTACAATTGCATTGCAAAGAAGCAGAGACGGTCTAGACTGCATGCAGCACATCATTCAAGGTTGAAGCAGGATGGAGTTATGAGGTTTTACTGACAGTTTGAGGATCCAGTGGAGTTACAAAATTTAGTCACAAGCTCTTTAATACTTTTCATTTGTTAAATATTAGAAAAACCCACAGACAGACGTAAAAGGTGACCAATAGAAATGTAGAAAAAAATAAATAAATGGCGAAATATGGAGGTTTCTGCCCGACAACGATGAATACTCACATTGACTATCCCTTTAATGAAGGCAAAAGAGATGCTGTCTGCAAAGAAATTTCCAGTGTTACTGTAAAAAAACGAAAAAAATAAATAAATAAATGTCGAGTATGTCGTAATATATTTATCTTCTCATTCAATTTTAGTGTTTGAAGAGTCACTGTCGGGTGGGACAAAACACCCTAGCCGTATTCTTAAATTGAACAGCTTTATAAAATGTGACAGGAAAAGAAAAGAAATGGAGATATTAAACCTTCCTTTTCTCTATGTGTGATGTGGTCATTAGACCTGGGCTTAAGTGCTTCATTGTTCAATCTGGCTATAAAGCGTTTGGTGAAGAAGTGTGGAAAATAGCCCCTGGTTAGACTCACTCAGAGCATCGGTTGCGATTAAGGCCATAAGTCCTTATACAGTCTGGGCAGGTGATGATAACACTGTAATTGCTGATGTTCAGAGGAGCCCTGCTTCCTCATTTTGGAATAATATCAGCTCTGCCATCATTCATTGGTCACCATTCAGTCAAAATAAGATGGATTGACCAATCATTCCCTTATGCAAGGACATTGCCATCTCAGCAGATGAGGTCAAATGAAATCATCAGAGGACAGTGAAATGGAGAAAGCCAGCTCGAGTATGAGAAGGATATATATATATATTTTTTTAAATCGTGCACAAGCTCTACTTGTCAATGCAAAAGAGGCATGAACTGTAAGCAATCTTTATAATAAAGTACTGGGATCACTATAGCATATATTGTTTTATGGCTCATGTTGATCGGCATACTAATGTTTTTCACAGGGTCGGAAAACAGGTAAATTCACTTTCCCTCAGCGGACGGGCTGACCTACATAATCAGAGGTAGAATTTACACCTCACCGACTCCCTCTTTCTGCAGGTTAATGCAATCATTGTAACAAAAAATGAAACGTGTAGCCCTGCATAGTGGCCTCTACTTTCATACATTACACTGAAAATATTCTTCATATAAATGACTTTATATAGGAGTTTCCATTTCACTGATTTGCTGAAGAAAAAACATATCCACTCAGTGCTCATTTGTGTTGTTGCTTTAGTACTACCTACTACACACACATTGTATAAAACTGTATGTTGAGAAACTTTCAAAGTCAGTACTATGGTCAGTAAAAATAAAGTTTCCAAAAAGGGGGTTTTCGCAGTTGTGCCATAGAATAGTTGTTGGTTCCCTAAAGAACCATTCAGTGAAAATTTCTTAGTGTGGAGAATATTTGAATAATCTAAACTAGAAAGAACCTTTTGTGAATCGGGAAAGGCTTCATGACTGTTAAAGGTTCTTCATGGAACCATCAATGCCGATAAAGAACCTTTATTTTTAAGAGTGTATAATAGTATAGTGCCTTATTTGTTTCACTGAATGCAGAATGCTACATTCAACCAATAATTATTTTTAGTCTTTTTAAATCAATTTTATCATCTTGCAAAACAATTTAATTTTATTCTATAGTATTTTTGTGACTTTTTAATATAAACAAACTCTACAAAGAACAAGATCAACAAGATGAGCTTTTAGTATCACCACACAGCTATTTAAAGTCAGCAAAAATCAAAACTGAAAACTAAAAACTGCAACATTATTCAATAAAAAGTTTGTTCAAACAGCTGTTTTTGGACAGCATTTGGTGAAATGTTGGTCTAGCGTTTGGTTTTATGTAGATCCATATTTCTCAGTATCAGTGACTCACAAATCGGTGTATTTTATTTTTACAGCGACTATGCAAGAAAGATGATAAAATTCAGTTGAGAAAAAGTAAATATTGGTTGATTTCAAGGAACATCTTCGTGACCATATAGGACATCCCTAAAATATCATTAGAGGGTCCCTGAAAGTTTATAAACCATAATATAGTGCAAGTTAAGTTATTCTATAGAATGCAAATTCCTTTAACGAGCTGACATTTCTGATCTTATTATTTTGACCTTAGATGTCATTTTCTGACATGGAAGGGTTCAGGGACATGTTCAGGATATGTTTGACATGATTAAATTATAGCTAGCACTAGCAATAAGTTATTAAGCAATAAAGGTCCTGCGCCTTAATCATATCTCTGCTCTATAGGAGATCTAATTATGGTGTTTTGAAAATATTGTGAAGAACATTCTTTGTAGATTGAGGTGGATTAGATAGACAACTCATCTAATAGTGCTAATTAAGATGAACTTCAGTCTTCAAGGTCAACGCTGCAATAAAGGGCCTTTATTTAACTAAAGTTAAACTGTACATGGAGTGATTGTAGTTTTTATTATTTACAATGTTGTAATTTGAATATATTTTACTAATAAAAGACTACTACTTTATATTTTTAAAAGGAAATAAAAATGTTTTTTTGGTGTGTATATAAACATACATGGCCAGAATTATTCACCCCTGGTAAATATGACCAAAGATGGCTGTAAAAATAAATCTGCATTGTTTATTCTTTTGATAAACAATTCACAAAACTGTAGCCTTTCATTGAAGTAAAAGAATTGAAGAATTATTTCATAAATCACATTATGAAATAAATGTTTTTATCCAAAACACATTGGCCACAATTATTGGCACCCCAGTATAGTCGCATTCAAATTTACTTTTTTTTGACTAGGAACATGAAATTGTCTAGCTATGACTTTTTGTTCCACAGGAGTATAAATATGAGGAAACACAAAGGCCAAATTCCCTCAATCATTCATCACAATGAGTAAAACCAAAGACTATAGTTCTGATGTTGAGCTTCACAAAATATAAAGTGACTGTAAGAAGGTAGCTAAAGCATTGAAAATCCCCATTGCCACCATCAGGGCAATAATTAAGAAGTTCCAATAAACTAAAGATGTTACGAATCTGCCTGAAGAGAACATGTGTCTATACTGTCCTAATGCACGGTGAGGAGGAGAGTTGGTTAAAAATACAGATGGATCTTTAATGTTGTCGGCCTGTTTTTTTTTTGCTGGAGGTCCTGGACATCTTGTTCAGCTGTTTTGGAGAAAAATATTTATTCATAAAGAGATTTTCCCCACATTTTCAATTGTTTGACTTTTTATTTTGTGATCAAAAGGATTAACAATGCAGATTTATTTTCACAGGATTCTATGTTCATATTTACCAAGGGTGCCGATTATTCTGAACGTGTGTGTGCATGTGTGTGTATGTATATAAAATTATTATTATTATTATTATTAGTACTACTACTACTACTACTACTAGTAGTAGTAGTAGTAGTAGTAGTAGTAGTAGTAGTGAATTAAAAGAGCATATTCTGGGGTGTTTGTGACTATTTTCAGTTATGCTCACTGAAATTTGTTTTTACCAAGGATAATTATGTGGAAAGTCTAATTATGCCTGCCATACACGGACCAGACTTTAATGATAATACAAATAATTTTTTTTTTTTTTTTTACGCATATAGAATTTACTTCACTATACATTAACTGCTGGTGCTGGAGAGTAGATTTTTTTAGGTGACATTAAATTAAAGTGCAGTTCCAACCAATTCTCTTAAGTCTGATTTTTCCCCCCAGAAATTATTCACACATTTCAAATGCAAGCCTGGAGGAGTCTGAGAGGTTCCACTTCTATTCATTTCCATGGTCCTTTCTTTTTTTTCCCCCCTCTTCATGTTTCTGCAAGTCATTAAGCGCGCAGGCCAGACAGAAACTGGGCCACGATGAAACCGTCTCAAACACCTCATTATGCAGACAGATGTTTGAGAAGAATTTGTCTCTTAGCACTGATAAGAGCTGAATTTATTTTATCAGAGGGAGGCTGTAGAGTGGGTGAGCTGTGACCTGTTGGGTCATATGTCGACTTTCCATCGCTTCATGCACTTCAATACTGAGATAGTTTGAACATTGATCATTTTTACCTTGGATGATGTTCAACAGTGATCTGTAAAATTCAGAATAAAAAAAAAACGTCCATCTTTCCATTCATGATATGAATTTCAATTGAATTGGCCACATTTCAGACGAAGTTGAGTTGGAGGAAGAATTGACTAAAGTGCAATTTAAAGAAATTCAACACCAGTCTACTGAGAAGATTCATTAGTTCAGAACGACAAAATGGGCACTTTGTTTTATTTTCCATCATGCCAGCTGCTTAACATTTTTCTTCCACTAAGGTCATAATTTTTTAAAGAGGACCTATAATGCTTTTTAACATTTCCAACTTTCTTTGTTGCTGTTTGATCATAAAAAAAGTCTGCAAAGTTACAAAGCAAAAAGTTCACAGAGCACAAAGCACTCTAAACTCTCTGAAACGCCTCGATTTTAGTGTTGAGTTTTCTTTCAGGAATGTACACTATGATAAGGGGCATGACATTTCCGAAACACACTTGAAGCGATAGACCAATCACAACACACTAGTCCAGCCAACCAATCAGAGCACATTTGATTTTCGGCTGGAGGGGCTTCATAGAGACCGGAACTAAACAAAGTGTTACTGACCGACTGGGAAAACAGGTGCTGCAACAATATAGAATATGTGAAAATGAAAAATGTGTTTTTGAACATTCAGTCATGAAAACCTTTTCTAGTAGCCCCAAAAAACAAAATCAAGACAGTAAAATGGCATAATATGTCCTCTTTAATAAAAGTTATAGATTTAATACAAGTTAATTTATTAAATATATTTAAATGAAATTAAAAAATATATATATAGAAAATAAAAGATTTACTTTTAATTGTATTCAAATTACACTCCTTAATCCTGTTTGCTACCTCAAAAGGCAATCAGTTAATTTGTCCACCCTTTTTATATTTAATATTTTTATGTTTACTATTTCAAAGACATATGGAAGTTGAGGTAACTTTGATAATGAAATCTATGTTGAATCTCCCATCAGTCATTCCCTTTGTATCTAGACAGGTCACATTTCTCCACTGATATATAAAATGAAAAGAAAAACATCACATTATGTATAATTTCAAGACACAATTACTTCAATTTCACTCAAATGAAAACAATTAAACACTGTTAGCTCTAGAACATTGAACTTCTTAAAAATCTTTCAGAGAGACAAATTATGGTTAAACAAAGGCAGCAATTTGAAGCATATGGTCTTTTTCAACCTTATAAAAGCTGATATGAAACAATGGGTTTTCATATATGATTGATTATCATAGATTGATAAGTGAGCCAATTATACTTGTGTTAAAATGAAATCCAGCATAGCATGAACCCCCATAATGCATACAGGAATCTCTTTTTTCCCTTTCTGCGCCTATTTCTGCTCACTGCATAATGATGGAATGTGATGAAAACAAAACAAACAGCTTTAATTAAGGCCTGGGACTCAGAGACTCCTCGACTCATACGGTCCGTGTTGTATTTACAGCAAGAAAAATAAAGAATGGAGGAAGAGAGAGCGTGAGAGAGCAGATCAGCGAACCATTGTATCTGAGAAGATTTGTAACTTCCACAATGAAATATTGATAACATTGCAAAAGCATTTATTGCCGGCTAGGAAAAGAAAAGGGCACTGTGCAGGACTTCTATTCTTTTGCTCAGTAAAAAATATTCCTTCCATAATGTTATCTATAAGACCAGTCTAGACAAGAAAAATAGCATTGATTACCATTTTGCCAAAAAGTGGTACTTAACATGATGCATTTCTGGAGATTATTGATATGTAAAGAGGGTAAAGGCGTTGACATTTATATTCTAAAGAATATATTCTGAAGTACATTAATTACATAAAATATATATTTTTATTTAATAAATAATTTGTTCTTTAAATTAAAATTTAAATGATTTCAATGTGGATCAAATGTGAGTGGCAGTGTTATATGCTATTATAGTTTTTATTAGTATTTTGAAAGTTTTTATTTTTTATATTTTGCATTTTCATTTTAAAGGTTTAGAAATTTTGTTGTTTGTTTTTCTAAAATATGCCTTAAGTTTTATAATTTTTTAAATTGCATTAAATTTAGAAATTGCAAATGCCTTGGCAACTAGCTGAAATAAAATAAGTTTAATTAAAAAAAAAAAAATTGGTTTACCTTTCGGTTAACTGTAATAATACTGGTCATGTGTCAATCAATGTATTCATCTGTCTGACATCAGTAATTTACAGAACTTCATAATGAACTAGTATTGAACTAGTATACTATCATAATACATCAAACTCTTATTTCAAAACATCAAGGAAAATTCTCATGATCTGAACCCCTTTAAAAGTTGCCCTCTCTCTGCTAGCAAATTATATAATGTTCCCTCTTTGCCCAGCTGTTCTTGTCCTTTTGGCAGGTGCTAAGAAGCCTGTCAGCCATAAATCCTTTTAGATGCCATTTAGAGGTCAGAACATTAACCTCACCTCACACATTCATCTCTGACCTGCAATTTGACAGACAAAAAAAAAAAAATTACTAGGAAAGAAATTAGTCTGGACAACAGAAATGCCACAAACACCATCAGTCGGTAAAGCCATTACAGATTACAGGGTACTTTAATTACTCTCTGTGACCCGCTTTCCATGGGCTATAGGCCACCTTGACCCCAACTGGACTTGAGGCCTTAGGGCAAAAAAAGATATGTTGACACAACAGAAACTTTTGAATTAAGTCCATACACAACAAACAAACAGAGAAACTGATTATGTAAAGCAATATTATACAAATTTAATATAGCAGGAAAATGCATGGTTCCCTAACATTATTTAAAATTATGAGCATAATGTATTTGCTTTAAAAGGGACGTATTATGCAAAATTCCCTTTTATAAGGTGTTTGAACACCGATGTGTGTCCGCAGTGTGTGAGAACACCCAGCCTATAATGGTACAAATCCACTCACTCATTCTTCCCATAAATCAAAAGCAGTCTCTTTGATTAAGCCGATTCAGATTCCCCCCTACAATGATGTCATTGTAGGGAGAAGCCTGCCCACAGCCGGTGATGATCTGCCCTATTAGCACAGACACAGCCCTGAGTGAGAAGCACAGAGTCCGTCATTTCTGTATCCTCGCTGTACATGTGTTCTGAAGAAAATGCATATTTAAACAAACAGGCTCCAGTCCAGGATGTTCAATCATACATTTGGGAGTCTGCCCAACCTGTCACATCTGTCTATTTACCTTTGTTGCAATACAGTGCCTAACACAAATGCAATAGCGTGTCATAAAAGCAAGATGACAACTTAAATTATAACCGTAATTAAACTAAACTATCTTTGTTCCATCTCCATGCAGAATATATTCTCTGGCTCTACAGGCATCTTACAACAGTTCCCACACGAGCACCTGTACAGCGATTTATAGATTATCATGACGGAAAATGCTAATCAATGACTTGAAGATAGTTAACTCCACATCATCAGTTAACCATTCAGAAACATCCTGCTACATTCTACATGTCACTTTGTCTTGAGTCTCTCCATCATTGTCCAACTCCGGTTCAAACATATAAGGCTAAACACTGCTACTGACAGTTTCTGACATTTCAGTGCGTGAGATTGTCCTGTTTTGTTGCCGGTATGCTGGAGCATGAGCTCTTGAAGCTCCACCCTCTTATTGAAAGGGGACTGGGAGCACCAGCTCATTTGCATTTAAAGGGACATACACAAAATGGCTGCATTTTTGATCACCCCCCAAAAGTGGCAATTTTAACATGTTCTAAAAATTATCTGTGGGGTATTTTGAGCTAAAACTTCACATACACACACTGGGGACATCAGAGACTTATTTTAAAGCTTGTACAAAAGGGCATGATAGGTCCCCTTTAAAATGTGTGCACTACTCATACAGGGTAAACACTGTTAAACGTACGTTTAAATCATTCTGTAGATTTGTAGTAAAGCAGTCTTTATTGAACATTTTTTGTAGAGATGTTCCGATACCCTTTTTCCTTCCCGATACCGTTCTGATACCTGGGTGTGTATCTGTATAAAAAGCTATATATACACTACTAGCCCTGTATGTATTGCTAGAATTATTTTATGGTGTGCTTTAGACTTATTCCTTAATAAAACATAGTGAACTACTGTATTTATTACAGTATTTTTATTATCTGACATGCACTTGACAGTAATATTTATTTTCTTAAGGGAAAAAGAACTTCAAATGCAGCCACAAATCTAACACACGCAAACTGAAAAGGGTATTTTAGTTTTACAATATAACTGTATAAAAAAAACAGTGCAACAAATAAATCTAGGAATATTAAAAAAATATATATTAATCAGAAAATAATCTCTACAACAAAACAAGTGAAAAATAAGCAACCATCTAGGCACAATTATTATTATTAGTACAGACGTATTATTTTTACATAGAGATGTTGCTAAATCTACTGTAGGCTACAACAGCAGCCTAATATATTGTCAATTTCTTCATGTTAAACCAAACTTATTTTGATGGGTTGCTGTGAAGACGTTTGAGTGTCTGTGTTCATGATATGACAGTTTTCTCCAAATGAAACAGTAAATTCTCATGAAATGACTGTTTATGCGTTCGTGTCCTCATATAGTGAAATAGTGACACAAGGCAGAGACTACAAAGACAGCAAGCGAGTGTCACGCATCTGTGCCCGTCATACACACAGAGATGGAGAATTTGCAGGAGTAACATTTAAATAGTATTTTGCAGTTTAATATTCACAGACACTAGTATATATATATTCAGCTACAGTCTGGAGCCCTGCGCTTAGATAAACACGGAAGCGACTGAACGCAGCTGCGGGTACCGAATATACTCGGGAGTCGGTACAACCGGTACTACAGAAATACTGGTATCATCACATTTTTTAAATTTCTCAGTACCGACTTGGTACCGAGGTACCCGTACTTGTGACTTGTGCCGTTTTACTGGCTGATTTGTTCCAGTCTGAAATACTGCTAAACAGTGGACAAACTGTAACTCATTTCTTTTTCGCTTCTCTAAACAGTGGTTGCTTGTAGCAACACAGCACAACTTCCTGTGTTTGCAATGCATTCTAAGCAGCGAAGAAGAATCATGCAGCGGTTAGGCAAAGCTAGCTGCCATAATAACTAGATCTTGTTTAAGAAAATGGTATCGGGTTAAACATGGGTTAAAGTACTCGCCGATACCGATGCCAGAATTTGTTGTGGTATCGGTGATATTTCCGATACTAGTATCGAAATCGGGACAATTTTTGTATCACGATTGTCTTTGGTCTGGTAGAATACATGAATATTAGTGGTTATCACGATTAACAGATATCTTTTTTGAGAAGTACACTAAAAACAACTCACTCAGAAATTGCACAATTAACTACAAAGAAATGACAAGTAAAACATAGAACTAAATGTGAAATGGTGAAGTAAAATGCTTAAATACAATTTGGTCACTTCTATGCAGTCTTATTGTGTTCACGTTGGATTGCATAACACTTTTGCTGCTATTGAGGTGGGATATGGATATAGTTAGGGACAGGTTTAGTGGTATGGTTAGGTTTAAGGGTGGGTTAAAGTGTAAGGGAAGGTTCAACAGTGTAATTATAGATAATTACATGCATGTAATTACAGCTGTAATTTAAGTAATTATAATGTAAAATGTACACAATAAGTGCATTGTATCAAATTATTAATGTATGAATATGTTGATAGAGACACTTAATATAAAGTGGAACTAGAATTTTCTTGTAAAACGTACTCCACTAATCTTTTAATTTTTAAAAAATTTTGTCTGGTCCCGTTTACCAGTTGTCCAGTCTGACCTTACCTTTGATGTAGTGATAAAGATATATACTAGCAAAAAGACTTCACCTTGCTTTTGTACTTTTGTAAAAGTTTGCACTTACAGCAGGAAAATAGTTTGTTAACAGCAATTTCAGCTGCATTTTGTTCTTTGAGTGCTTAGGAGAAAAAGAAATAGCTCGAGAGGCACTTATGTACTCTCTGTTTGTAACAGCTATAACTATCCGTAACGAGCATCTATATTTTTAAACGTCTAACCAAGCACCTAAAAACTCTCTGAAACAAGATTCATCTTATCTACTCCCTTAATCATCACTGTTAAATGTGCGTAAGAGACACTTATATGTGGGCTTAATCATTTTAATGATGAAACCTGTTCTCCAGAGTCGCCCAGGCTCTAGTGGCTCATCACTAATTGGATTAATGACTGTTATCTACACGCAAAGTGGACAACAGCAGTTTAATAAATCATCTGGTAATTGTACTAAAGCATAGTATTTTTGTTTTGTAGGGGATGAAACGTTTTATCTCCATTAGAGGAAATCAGAGGTAACAGCAGAGTAATGACAAATACACAATGGAAGATAAGCTACATTATAACTGTTGCATTGGTAACTACTGTTCATTTCAGTCAGGACGCATGTCTTATCTGTACAAATCAATCAATCATTCATCACATTAGTGAAACTTACTTTTCAGCAGCTTCTGTTTTTTTCCCAATTAGTTTTTCTGAAATACATTTGAAATGAGTAAGTTTAATGTTTTGAAAGAAGCTCATGCTTATGCTCACTAAGGCTGTGTTTATTGAATCAAAACTACAGCAAAAATAGTAATACTTCAATAATTTAAAATAACTATTTCTATTTCAATATGTTTTAAAATGTAATGTATTCCTGTTGAATTTTCAGTATTATTACTCAAGTCTTCATTGTCACATGATCCTTCAGAAATCATTCTAATATTTGGTGCTGGACAATATTTTTTGTATTATTTTTCAGGATTCTGTGATGAATAGAAAGTTCAAAAGAATAGAATTTATTTGAAATAGAAACACTTTTACTGTCACTTTTGATCAATATAAGTTCTTTCTAAAAAGTATTTTATTTCTTTCCAGTCCACGAAGTCCATGAATCACTAAACTGAAAAAAGAGTGCACATTATGGTTTCTGTATTACAGAGTATCTTTTTTAAATCAAAAATGTATAATTTAGTTAATTCTTAAAAGGTATTTATTTTTAAGGCTGCCCCAAATAATAAAAACTTTAAAAACGACTAAACATTAGTTGACGAGAAGAGGCTTAGTCGACCAAGGTTTTATTAGTCGGTTAGTCACAAAAAACATATGGTTATCTAGGAAATGGTAATTATCTAATGTTATGGTTTTATAGAACAACACAGTTAAAAGACATACAGTCAAACCAAAAATCATTCAGACACTAGATATAATGTTTTACTAGTGGGTGCAGGACACTATAGTTCATTTATGTAAGTGAGGATAGCAAAATAAAGTAACCTGTGACATATTATACCCCAAAATTCTTCATACAGTGAACTACCAGTAAAATTGATAACTTTGGGGCCAAAATTATTCAGACACTTTGACCTGACCATGTTTAGCTGAAGTGTTTTTCCTTTAATTGCTAATGCGACTTTTACACCACAGACTGAACTAAATGAAGCATTGCTTCATTGGTTGACCTAAACTGGTATTATCTAATTGTGTACTTAAATTTAACAGCTGACAGCTGATTGGTTGATTGTAATCCGTTACATACCTTTCTGTCAAAGTTATCTGACATTATCAAGATGAATTTGTTCTGACAGTTCTTGTCATATTTTATTAACCTTTTCTAAATATAGCGAATAAACTGTGATAATGTGAGAAAATGTTGAAGGTGTCTGAATACATTTTGGTTTGACTGTAATATACCCTACATGGTAACACTTTACAATAAGGTCATATTAGTTAACATTAGTTAATGCATTAGTTAACATGAATTAACCATGAACAACACCTCTGTTCAGCATTAATCTTAACTCACACATATATGAATGTATCTATTCATGTTAACAGTGCAATCAGTAAACATTAGTTAACGCATTAGTTAACATGAACTAACCATGAACAATGGCTGTAGCTTTACTGTTTTTATAAAGTTATCTTACTGTACATATTTGGGTCATTCTCACAAAACCATTAAAATGCCACGGCACTAATGATTTTAAATATAAAACATGTATTTTGGTAATATACCATAATAATAAAGAATGTTGTTCTCTACATTGATCAAAGAGTTTTCCTCATTTCGAAAAACTCTAGATTACCATTTTCAGTAGAAATGTACTTCATTAATGTCCAATTATGTACATTGAGTAAAAATGGCTAAATCATCAAGGCTTCTCTATTATTAGCAAAATATGCCAAGGTACCTCATCCTCCATAATACCATTCTCACTTACCGCTACAATTTAAGGTTTCGTAATGTAATGATAATTTTATCATACAGGCTTTTATATATATATATATATATATATATATATATATATATATATATATATATATATATATATATATATATATATATATATATATATATATATATATATATATATATATATATATATATATATATATTAACTGTTGAAAAGCTTTAGCAAAGGCTAAGGTGACAAATTTCAGAGAAAATATATATATATAAAAACAACAACAACAACAACAAAAAAGCAAAACAAAATCTACAGTGTTGGGAAGTCTACACGAATGTGGATGCTCACACACATTGGCACATCTATAATTATGAAGACTTTCTATAGGCATCATTTTTTGGATATTTTCTGTCCCCTAGCCTCTAAATGCAACTTTCATAGAAGACGTTTTGCCATTTTACATTTTTAATAAAACAATGCATGTTTATTTAGCCATTTGACTTATGGGGATAGCTCATAATGTAGGTATTATGAAGACAGTTAAGTCTTTAGAAAGCAAGTCAAAACAGTACACACACAGGTTTGTTGAACTATTAGTGACAACATCTTACAGACTTCCAGTGTTAGTGATATTATGTCCTAACCTGACACCTAACCTCCACAGAAAGCTGTGCAAATCATTAGATTTAAATAATAACCTGATTTGGCTTCACTTATATGAAAAAGAAAGGATTCTGGCTTCTGGATTCTGGAAAAAAATACTATAATACCATTTATAATACCATTATAAAATACTCTGATTTCTAGAACGATAACTTCTGATCCAGTCAAGGACCGTGAGTGAAAAACCATAACATTTCAGTTTGGCAACAAGAATATCATGGTCAATAACATCAAAAGCTACAGTAAAATCTCCAATTTCCTATCATCTGCTAACCATTCATCTGTCATGTGTATAAGAGCAGTACATGTAGAGTGTCCCGGTCTATAAGCATATTGTGCCTTAGCAAGCAATCCATTTATACTAAATAATGTAATATTTGCTTAAAATAAATCTTCTCCAAAGCTTAATCAAAATAAGAAGTACATTAATGGTCACAGTTAGAACCTTACTAATTAGATTTTCCCCTTTTTAAGTAGTGGTATAATTGTAGATTCTTTCCAAAGATATGGATATACACCACTAAGCAAACATCTATTTAAAATATGACAGATCGGTTGAAAAAGCTGACTAGCTACCATTTTTAGCAATTTACCATCTAAATGATCAACTCCACAGGGTTTATCATCTGGAACTGAGAGCAACATCTGCTCCACTGTCTTGTGATCAACAGGACTAAAATAAAAACAGCATGTTTTATCTGTCATCACTTTAACAATAGGATTACATGCTAATTTTAAATCACTGCCATACATGCTAGATCATAAATTATTCACTTATATAAAAAAAGTTAAAATAATTAGCTATATGATTTTGACTTTGTTAATGAGCAGTTTCTTTTTTTGTTTTGAAAACCAATCAATATTAATTCCATATATCCTTGTTTTCATCTGTTACTCTATCCATACTTCCACACATGCTGTCCAAATACTGTACATTTGCACTTTAGGAGGCCAATAACAACCACCAACTAAAATTGGTCTACAATGTGGAACAGAAATCTGTACCCATATATTCAATATAACTGTTTATTAAGTCTTTCCTTAAAATCACTCCAAAGTGTTTCTTAATACATACAAAAAAAAAGTGTTTCCCAATCTTTCCTACAGAATTTATATCCATTAATCATAAGCTCAGAATTACTCATAGTTGTATCAAGACATGTTTCTGACAATGCCAAGACTTGAATGTTATTTCTAAGGCTACATATATTTAAATGTGCAATAGTTAATCCTTAACTTTGTTAAAAATAAAAAAGAGGATGTAATATTATCCTGATTCATAAAACATTTATAAACAGTGAGCAAAATGAGAAATAACAGTCAAATAGTAATTCCAATGTTGCACTGAATTTATGTTTGAGCATTTCCAGGCAAGATGACTATAAGTTTTTCCATTCCAATGCGATACTTTTCCATTGTTTTTCCCATGTTAACATGCACTAGACGGCCGTGTATAATCGTTGCGCTTGAGTCTTGTGTCTTTTGCAGCGTCTTGCACATGGCATGGCATTCTAAAAACGGGGCGCTCAAGTTAAAAATCAGTTAAACTTTTAAAAAACCTGCCTCCAGACCTTGTGTTTTCCCCCATTTCACTACCCGCGTCTCACGTTTTTCAAAGCAAAAACGCATTCTGTGTGAACAAGCCCTAACTTGTCATGATACAGGATGGCTTTTTCACCTCTATCCCGGGCAGCACTTAATTTGGGAAGGATTTCCCTTCTCAAATGAAGAAAAATCTTCAACTTCAACCATGCCCTTCAACTTGGCCGAGGACACAATAGTCTGTTTATTTTTAAAAGTTTGACCATTTTTCTGGGCTTACCCCCATCTTGATACTGCCCAATCCTGTGAGCTCGTTCAATTTCCATTTCTGAGTCATTTAGTCCCAATTTAGTTCCCAAACTTTTACCTCCGATTTCATCCAGTTTTCATCTTTTTCATTAGTGATCCCATCCACAATAATATTCATTCTCCTCATCTGATTTTCAACAATCCAGTTTGACAAAAAGTCCATCCAATTCTTTCTTGGATTTAATGACATCCTTTTTTAAACTGTTCTTATATCCAGTCACAAATCCATCCACTTTATTGTGTGTAAATTCCAAACTGGTTTTCACATATTTTTGTTCCATCTACTATCAGTTGTTGTTGAGGAAGCATCTCTCTCTGCTGTTCCATTACCTGAAAAAATATGCTCATTGTGACCACTGAATCATCCTCAGAAGGTACAGTTTTAGTTTGTTTGGGCGGAATGATGTCTTACACAATGTACTCAAAAGTCCAAGTGGCCTGTATGTTGAAAGCCCAGCTCAATAGGGCCTAGCCCAGTTGAAACTCCAAGGTTGAGAGCCAAACAGAACTTTAACAGATGATTCACTAATGCCCACAATTCATAATCAATAAAATAGTTCATACTTCATTTTTATCCAGAAACAATAAAAAAAGAGTTGCTGCTACTGGTCATGTGATGCTGCAGGTCATGTGACGCTTGAGCATGGAATAGGCATATCCGCCTCCCAGTAATTAAAGCCTAAATGTATGATCTATGATCAGTCGACTACTATTGTTTTTATTATTCTCCTTTTTCTGCATTTCAATTCTTTTCTAGGAAGTTTATATATCTGATTTTGACTAATCTTGGCATTGTTTACTCGTATGACAATTTTCTTATGATGTTAAAACAATCTGCTAAATTAATAACTGTAAATGTTACTTTCTGATCAACACCAGAAAATATAATAAGATGAACTCCCATAACACATCATAAAAACTAATACTTAATGTAGTGGAGAGAACGTAACATTCTCATTGGGGCATACTTTTAAGTGCTTAAAGTTTGTTAATTGAAAGTAAGTAGCTAATCAGGAGGCAGATTTATGAACATGACCTTTGGGTTGCCCTATAAATGAACATTAGCCGCATATTTCAATAAATCACCAGGCAGGGGTTAGAGCACGTCAGATGTGCAAAATGCACGTCTTCAATCTCACTGACACTCTTAAAGAGAACGGCCAAGGAACAGGCTGACATGTTTGCTTTACATTTTTATTCACAATGATTATGTTTATAAAAGATAAAAAAGATGGATAAAAACCTCATAACGAAGATATTCTTTACTCATTTCTTGGTGAGGGGGCAATTGTAATTGTTAAAAGACAATTAATATTCAGTATTATTGATATAGCTGTACAGAGACACTATTGGATGGAAACAAAAATTTAACTGGATATATGACACTAAATTTGTAACATTGACACTGTTGCTGAATTGAATTAACACTGAACTGACTTGAACTGAACAAATGACACTATTGCCTTCTGTAGAGCTGCTTATATAGCTGAATTTAACTTGCTCCATAACTGATGATCTTTGCAACATTAACACAGTTATTGAACTGAATTGGAACAACACTGAACTAAATTTAGCTGAATAATGACACTATTGTCTTCTGTTGAACTGCTTTACAGACAACATTTATTTTGTTTCATAACTGATACATTTTAAAACATTAACAGTTATTTTCCCATTTTATTAATATTTAGGTGTGATTCTATAATTGGAGATACATTTTACATTTCAAAAGGTTAAGGAAAAAAAAACTGTTCACTAACATAAATTCTTTCCAGTATCTTATTGAAAACCTATTCAATTTTAATAATTAAGTGCTTGCCAGTTACTTTTTATTTTATTTTTGTACTTTAACAAAACAAAAAACAGAAAATCTTTATTAGGCAACATTGTTACTCTATTTTGGTAACACAGTTTGACGGTAACAGAATTGACAATTTGAACTTTTTAGCCAAAAACTTGCTAGTGTCTCAGATCTTATTACTGAGGGAAAAAGTGATATCATTTCCCGTGCCTTTAAACTGGTGGAACGGTCTCCCACAACTATGCAAGATAAAGTATGGTACGGTAACAGAATTGCCGCAAGATTTATGGACACGTTTTTATGAAAAAAGTTATTTTTAAACAACTTAATGTTGTAGAATTAGGAAAATGACTATTTAGGGCTTTTATAAATAAAATAAATTAAATATTTCTATCATAAAAATAAAATTGCACAATGATACATGACGGGAAAAATACAAGAAATCATGATTTTAAGCTATATAAAAGACACTTTTTTTTTTTTTTTTTTTTACAGAAAATATGATATTGCTACGGCCTGTAACATCTTGTGATCCTTGACAATGAGTAACAAATTATTAAAATAATAATAAAAATATATAACTATTTGATTTTGGACACTAAATGTCCCTGCAATATAGAATCACCCATTCAGTTGTTTTGAAACAATATTGTATAACAGGGAATCTTCTCAGAACTTTGGCTAATGTTCTGACAAGGTTGTCAGGTCACGAACAAACATTATTCCAGTAACATTAATAAATTGTTAGTTCAAAGGTATATGGTCTTTAATGGTGTTAAACTCAGAACATCAGCACAAAAACATTATTTATACATTGTTCAAGGACTAAAAACATTTTAGTTGGATAGACATTTTACTACTAGAAAACATTCAAAACATTAATATCTGCAAAATGATCAAATGGAATGTTTTATTAACATTTGTATAAGCAAGAAAAAAACGTTAAGAAAATTCAGAAATTATGTTTTAATAACTTAATGGGAACATCAGCAAGTGTTTAAAAATGTTTTTGTTAGCTGGGAAAGCTCTATATAAATAAATGTGACTTGACAACTAACTATATACCCAACACGAGAAATTACCCTTTCACATTTATACAACCTCTGTGAAGTTCTTAGATGCATGTCTATGGACGGTTAAGTTTCACATGCAACTCATGCAAGCAAAAGGATATTTCAAGGTCCCTTCAGAAAAGTCCTTGACTCAATCAACTTTATGCAGAAGTGTGAGCTATAATTACCATCCACATGCAGATTCTAAATCGAATCATGTTTGTTGTCAAGCTCTTAATAAGATCCTAATTAAAAATTCCTCTATAGCGTAATCACAGCAGTGGGCCGGTCCGCGCAGGTTTAAATTAGGTTATTTTTTTAGATGTATTTAATTGTAGGACTTTCAAGTACAAAAAGATGCACAGAATAATGAATGGATAACATGCACACGCACACATTTCACTGGATTAATGAGGACATCTTTATAGAAGCTATTTTTTTTATACAGTGAAGATATGGTGCTATCTTCACTAAATCTAAATCCAACCATCACATACACTATATTGCCAAAAGTTTTGGGACACCTGCCTTTACATGCACATTAACTTTAATGACATCCCATTCCTAATCTGTAGGGTTTAATATGGAGTTGACCCACCCTTTGCAGCTGTAACAGCATCAACTCTTCTGTGAAGGCTTTCCACAAGGTTTAGGAGTGTGTTTATGGGAATTTTCTCCTAGAAGCGCATTTGTGAGGTCAGGCACTGATGTTGGATGAGAAGGCCTGGCTCGCAGTCTCTGCTCTAATTCATCCCAAAGGTGTTCTGTTGGGTTGAGGTCAGGACTCCACACCAAACTCACTCATCCATGTCTTTATGGACCTTGCTTTGTGCACTGGTGTGCAGTCATGTTGGAACAGGTTAGGTCCATCCCCAAACAGTTTCCACAAAGTTGGGAGCTTCAAATTGTCCAAATTGTCTTGGTATGCTGAAGCATTAAGAGTTCATTTTACTGGAACTAAGGGGTGAAACCCAACCCCTGAAAAACAACCCCACACCATAATCCCCCCCTCCACCAAACTCTACACTTGGCACAATGCAGTCCATCGGATTGCCAGACAGAGAAGCGTGATTTGTCACACCAGAGAAGATGTCTCCACTGCTCTAGAGTCCACTGGCGGCATGCCCTACATCACTTCATCCGACGCTTTGCATTGCACCAGAGGTGTCAAGTATCGAAGTACAAATACTTCATTACCTTACTTAAGTAGAAATTTTGGGTATCTATAATTTACTGGAGTAATTATTTTTCAGCCGACTTTTTACTTCTACTCCTTACATTTTCATGCAATTATCTCTATGTTCTAATCCTTACATTTTAAAAATAGCCTCGTTACTTGTTTATTAAAAAAAAAAAAAAAAACTAAATAAAAACCCTATCCAGATAAATCACGTCATTTGGCTAGAGTGAATTTGATTGTGGTTGGATGAGAAGTATAAACATATACCATTCCGACATCCTATTAGTTTGTACCATACGCAATCCATCGCACCTGCACGACACAAATCATACACAATGTTGCCAGATTGAGCACGTTCCCACCGATTAGCACGCACCTTCAGCCAATCAGCGATCAGCAGGCAGACGTGCTCATTCATGGCTGACAGCCAGGTTTTTAGCGCGATAACTCGTAGCTGTATATTCAAGTGAACGCTATGCCAGTGGCATACATATACAGTAAGTTGTATCTACAGTAAAGAGTGTGAGAGAGTGAACCAACTCTCAAACGTGGATTACACCTGTAGTGGAAGATGTCTCGAAGACTCTTTATAAATATAACCATGACTTCTGTCCATCGTCATATACACACTCAGGATATCTGCAACTAGCAACTTTTGACTGTGCTAAGTGCGTGTTCTATGAACTTCATGAAGACGTACCATAGTTTCGTCAGAACACAAAGGTAAGTGCATTGTTATTTTTTTTGTTGGGGGATTATTGTACATTATCAATGAACGACGCATTTTACCAGCGGTGTGTGCATTAATGTGTGTGAAATGCCTGTTAATTACGTTGCTTTTTCCAATCTCTTATATTGGGCACGTTTTGCACTTAAAGTGACTTATTCTTACGGTTGACATTGAAAATGATGCAAGTGTTTTTCTGAGGGATTGCCGTTTTGACAGTTTCCACCTGGACATATAGTAATATTTGATCCGTTTTCCTGGGAAATAGATTTTTTTTTATCATCAACATTATGTTTTAAGGAGATAAAATGGTACTTAACCTTGATTGATATGGCAATAAAATAATATCACATTATTTTGGCAATTAAAGTTTTGGGCGTTTTTTTCTTGGAGTGGGCGGGTTTTGGTGAGCTTTTGTGCTGGAAATTGTCGACCCAATCTGGCAACACTGATGACACATGTACATTTACATTCCAATAAAGGTTATTGATAACCTTGATAAGTTTGTCTTTTTGCACCATTACAATACTTCTAGGCAACTAGTCATCATATCTTCCGCTCCGTGAAACACACGTTAATGCTCAGTAGTAAACATATATGGTTCTTTAATGTATTTGCATTGTACTAAAATATGTTCATTTTCAATGGGCATATATGCGGCTGAAACAGGTAGCCTAGTGCATCCCAAGTGCATCCATAGTGCATCCCAAATTTTTCAACATTAACATTTTAATGTAACATTATAGTCATTATGGCCTTTAGAAAAATGTTTTTTTGAGGAGGTGGGGTAGTGCACTATAGGACCCTGTGGAGCGGCCTAAGCTTTTGTCCTTAATGGCATTTTTTTCCTTACATTACTTTTACTTTTATACTTTAAGTAGTTTTGAAACCAGTACTTTTACACTTTTACTTGAGTAAAAAGCTTGAGTTGACACTTCTTCTACAAAAGTCTTTTTATACCCTAGTATCTATACTTCTACTTGAGTAATGAATGTGAATAGTTTTGACACCTTTGCATTGTACTTGGTGATGTAAGGCTTGGATGAGCTGCTCGGCCAAGAAAAGCCATTCCATGAAGCTCTCTACACACTGTTCTTGAGCTAATCTGAAGGCCACACAAAGTTTGGAGGTCTGTGGCTACTGACTCTGCAGAAAATTGGCGACTTCTGCACCCTGTGTGCCTCAGCATGCGCTGACCCCGCTCTGTGATTTTACATGGCTGTTTTTTCCGTCCTGTGAGCAACCCATTCTTTCACAAATGTTTGTAGAGGCAGTCTGCATGCCTAGGGGCTCGATTTTATACATGGCCATGGAAGTGATTGAAACACCTGGATTCAGAGATTTGGAGCAGTGTCCGAATACTTTTTGCAATATAGTGTACATGATTTGGCTGTTTAATGAGCCTTTTAAAAAGTGATGACCATGTTCACAAGTGACCATGTTTCACTATATAAGTGAGGACATTTGGAAAAATTTGACCCTCAAGTACGTATAGACTTTCCTACACAAAACACAAACACACTATGGTTGTAACGGTACTCGTACCTTGGTTTTTAAGCCATGGTTCAGCAGTGGGAAGAAGAAAAAAAACCAAAAAAAAAACATGTTTATTATTAAACAGTGGCTTACTCAACAAACTATGCCTGTCTTTAAATAATATAAAAAAAAGTCTATGGTACTGTTGTAATTGGGGGAAGAAATCTGAAGTGTTCCCTGCTACACTTTTGGATGAAAAATATGTTAGGAAAATATTTTAGAATAAAGTTTTAATTATTGCACTCACATTCTAATCCGCTTCGTCTATTTGACGTGCATGTTCATCGAAATCTGCAAAGTTAAACAGACTCACTTGCGGTCAGGATAATCCTTTGTGCAAAATTAAAATATTTGAATTTATAATATTAACAGGTAAGTAGATGTAAGTTATGCACTGAGGAAACCATGTCTCAAATGCATCAAAAATAAAGTTGCCAGCCACCACCAGCATTTTTTTAAAATAATTTTCACAAAAGTTTCATGGCCTCCATAATATTTTAATAAAATACAGATTAATAATAAAATATAATATTCAGATAAATATCTGAATAAGCAATATATCAAAAGAAAGAACAGACCCTCTGCCTTTAAACAAACAAACACATTTTTTTTTTTCTAATTTTATTCTAGCTTCATGCATTCCTATCAACACCTGAATGTCAGCAAGTTTCATGAAAAAACTACATTTTGAGCAAAAACTGTTTAATAAATGTCAAAGACAGATTTAACGATGATCGAAACAGATGGAGTAGATTGAGTCCATCAACATAACGCTTGCACAATCAAAAGCTCGTCCTGGTATGACATTTCATTCAGTAACGTTTGATTGATATGCCGTTTAATGTTGATGAGCTTATTATATTACATATGCATCTGCTTACATATGATATTGCTTGTTTCTGATTCTTCGCCTGTGTTTTGATCAGGAGATTCTGTACTCTTTCAGAAGATGTGTCATAGCACCCCTTTACCATATAACAGTGAATACACAGAAAGCCGGAAATTTCTGTCAATGGCGGGGAAAGAATTACTATAAATCACGTCTCATGTTTAAGACAATTTGTATTGTGCACCTATCCAGCAGCAGCTCACTGTGTGTCTTCGTTAACATTAAAGTATGGGATAATGCACAGCTAGCTGTGCATTAAATGATTTTAATGCATGATGTGGAGTGCGTTCAAATTGTTTAGTGCACAGCTAGTCATGGATTATCCTGCTTATACTATGGTCATTTGACATCATTACCCGCATTTACACCTGTCGGGCAAAAGGGAGCGCACAAGTGCGTGCCAAGGCCAGTCGCATTTCCACTGTCACTTCCGGGGCTTGATCATGCTTAATCGGGGCTTCCTCAAGGCCAACAGCCAGGGTTTTTTGGCCAACCAAATACCTTGGTCCAAAGTGGGCCAACAGCGGCTTGAGGAGTGGTCATGAACTTGTATGAGAGTCAACTCTGCTGCTCATTTCCCCTGTTTTCATATTAGGCTCCACATTAAATTTCTCAGCTCAAAACTTAGACAAAGCATACATGTATATGAGTGTATTTACTTGGTTTCATGTTTCATCTGTCTCTTCCGTGTCTTTGTTTACACAGGACTTCTGCATCCCCACATCATAAATTACATATACTCCGGGTTAACTTCGTGAGCAATTCTGTCCTGTCATGCATTGTGCTCTGACTGAATGGATAACAGTATAGTGAGATGGGAGAGATCGCTCAAACCTCATCAGACAGCATAATTTCGTGGAAAATTAATAAAAATGCTCATTCTAAAGAAATGAGATGTAAAATATGATATTTTAATAGTATTTTTCTAAATGTGTAAGCCTTTGGACTTAATGGAGTTGTTTTGTGCATTGCTATTATCACAAATAAATGGAAGCAGGCATGACTGAACAAGTATGGATGTTCTCTTTTATGTGACATAATGATACAGTTTGATTCAGCATGTTTGATGGTCTAGTTAGTTTTCAGTTCCCCATGCTGGTGAAATGGTGGGGTTATGTGACGTTGTTCTATGGAGGGCGTGTTAAGGACAGGATTTAGGGTAGTGCTGTGGGGCTACTGGCCTGACAGTAGAAACACTGCTTTATTTTGGCCTCGCGGCTGAGATATAACCAGCAGTCCCAGCAGTTTCAGAACAGCAGTTCCAGACCCACAGCCACAGAGCAGAAGTGAGTGGCGAAGCTTCCGAAAGTTACTATGAGCTGTTTTCTCATGGATTTTGATTGGATTGATATCTACAATATTTAACAACTATACTTTTAAATAATAATTGTTGTGGTTCGAGGTCCGAGGCTATTGGCTCCTCCCAGCACGCTGTTAGCCCTGGCTTGCACTGGCCCTACAGTGGAAAAGTTAAAGTTGTTATTAATGTTTGAAGCACAATATTTGTCAGTTGGATTTTCATCAGTTACGGCTCATTAGATCTAGCATCCTGCATGCTTTAAATCAGACACAGAAATAAAGCAGTGTGGTAAGATTAAATTGATTTGATTGAATGAATTATCGCATTTATTTGCATTAATTAGAGAGAGAGAGAGAGAGAGAGAGAGAGAGAGAGAGAGAGAGAGAGAGAGAGAGAGAGAGAGAGAGAGAGAGAGAGAGAAAGGTGCATATGTGAATTACTCTAACAATGAAGTTGAGAGTTTAATTCCTTCAAAAACAGCAATGCAACTAACCCCTCATTGCTATGAAATATAATGTAGCAATTCGGTAGTGAAGCTAAAAGCAGCGGGGTGGCATGATAAGTTTCTGTGCTCCTGAATGCTTCTGTGTTTGAGCAGCAAGATCTGATCATTTTTAATGCAAACAATTAATGCAAACATTCCAGCCAATCAGAATTTAATATTCAGACAGACCATAGTATAAACAGAGATGGTCATATACAAAAGCCCGTGGCTCTACCATTGGAGACTTGGATCATATTTGCCTTAACCAATCACATTACAACCTTGACGTCATTGAATTTCGTTCAAATTTGTGCAGCGGTCAAATCACTGTTTGCGGATACCATAGAAATAAATGAGACATGCCATAAACTAAATCATCATACCTGGCAGTCAGTTGTCTGTTACTTCTCTTATAAAATATCATTTTTTTCGGTGTAAATTCTAAAAATAGATCAGTCCAAAAGGAATGTTAAAGAGCAAACATGCTGAAGATTAGCCGATGGGCTGTCAATTCATTAAATGATAAGCCGTTTTCCCACAAAAGCAGCCTATTCAGCATAGTGAAGCCTCTCCTTCATTGACATCCATTAAAAAAAGGCCTCTGGTCTTCTTCCCTGCGTGTACCACAGCGTTAGCAGGCACTATGTTTTTTTTTGCTAACCTTGCAGGCTTGCCTTCAAGTGGTTTTGGTATAAATCAATACAGACAATATTGACTCATCCTAGGGGGAAACTCAGAGTTTGAAATTACGTGCAGTGGTTAAAACAACACTGAATTAGTTCAGTCCACATGCATACCGAACCGAGAGACCCATACCATATCATTTTCAGTACAAATAGGAATACCGTTACACTACCAATACACACCTGCACATACATGCTTTAACAAAGAATCAACACATAGATTGACGTTAGAATAAGAACTTTTACAAGTAAGATTACCATATTGAGTTATGCAACTGCTTGCATTATTCTACAATCTGAAATCTTGATATAGACACTTCAAGGAGAAACTTTGATTGATTTGACTGTAAATGAACAGTTTCTATGAAGTCAATTTTAGAAGACCTGATCGAATCATGCATCTGATGTTCCCTGTCTCGTGCTTTATGGATGGCCCATTTCGATCAGGGCTGTTAATCATAACAGGTCAAATTATGATGCATAAAATTAAGGTTTTATTGCCACTAAGGGACAAAAAGAGTAAATTATGTTTCAAACCTGGTTAAGTGCGTAGAATAACTCTCTGGTGACTGGGTGGTGATCATGTATTTCACAATGACAAAAGCATTTATCGCTGTAATAAATACTGCATCAAAACTCAAGTAAACATTCCTTCTAATATCTGTCAGAAGGACAATGCAAGAGCAAACAACACAGCTAGTCAGATGAGGACTCTTAATGAAAATGGAATCATACAGTATTTCCATGGCTCTAAATATGTTAAATCTGGCTGTAGTATCTGGTTTTGCTTGGACTTCACAACATTGAATTCTAGGACCTTTACATCATTAGGTTAAAAACACCACTGCACTCATTAGCTCTGACTTTTTCATTTGCAATCCATATGAGATGTAATTTAAAATAGGCACAGAAATAGAAACCAGGCTTGACATCACCTGAAGTTATTATAATTTTGAGACTCTTAATTAAAAAAACATCAAAATGTAGAGTCCTTTGAAATGTACAGTTGGCCTATATTCATTTTTGGAGAAAAGAAACAGCACAACTTTTTTTCAAAACCACCAGTCAGAGAAATAAATCTTTTTTTAAGCAAGAATGGGAAATTTAATCAGACTGCTTCTCATTCATAAAATGGTCGGTACAATATAGCGGAGACAGCAAAGCACACGAAAACACATGAAATTAGCTGAAATGAACATGATGTTTCACTTAAATGAATAAATGTATTTTATAGAGAACCTTTGAAGCCAAAATGATAAAGTATATTATTTTTCAATGAAACAGCGAGATTCCTGGGTACTAAAAAGTACTAAACTAAACGAAGATTTAAGCTGTGCAGTCAAATTTTTAAAACCTGAACACTTAAAGTTCATGCTGGTTAATGCTGTATTTGATCAAGCTGGTAATGTTTACTGCAGCCACTATGGTTTTTTTTTTTTTAAAAGAAATTAAGACTTATTTAGCAACAATGCATTAAATTGATCAAAAGTGACAGTAAAATACATTTAAAATGTTTCAAAAGATTAAATAAATGCTTTTCTTTTAAACTTTCTATTCATAAAAACACCCTGAATCAAAGTGAAAATGTATCACGGTTTCCTCAAAAATATCAAGCAGCACAACTGCTTTCAACATTAATAAAAATAAATGTTCTTTTGAGCATAAAATCAGCATGTTTAACATGATTTCTGAAGGATCATGTGACACCGAAGACTGGAGTAATGATGCTGAAAATTCAGCTTTGGAATATTTTAAAATATATTAAAATAGAAAACAGTTTTTTTAAATAGTAATAATTGTTAAATTTTACTGATTTGACTATTTTTGATCAATAAATGTTGCCATGGTGAGCACAAGAGACTTCTTTAAAAACATTTAAAAAATCTTAGTTTCTAAAATTAACAAACGGGCAATAAAAATTAAATACCACAAGAACTGTCCATTCTTCGAATACATTTTTTAAAATTTAATTTTGAAATGTATATTTTTTTGTGACATGAGCCATTTAGATCAGTTTCATGCTGAAGAGTCTTTATCAAGTGAGTTCTTCACATAAAGTTCTGCCTCTTAAAATGTAAACGAGTGTAAATATCAACATCATAGTACACATCAGGAGTATTCAATTAAAAGTTCCTACAGGTCCAGCGTCTATTTCCTTCCCAGTGGAATTCTGGACAATCATTTTTGGAACAGTTATACGTACTGTGGTGTAGGGTTTACCTCTTAAAGGATTAGTTCACTTTAAAATTAAAAAGACATATGTCGCATCAGTTGCGCTTTTTTCATAAGTTGAATGCGGAAGGTGGTCTGCCGGAAACGTATAAAGTTTTAAATGTGGATATTTTTCTTACAAGAATCCATCGATTCGCTTTAGAAGGCTTTTATTAGCCCCCTGGAGCCGTGTGGAGTATGTTTATGATGGATGGATGCACTTTTTTGAGCTTCAAACTTGTGGGCCCTGTTCACTGCCATTATAAAGCTTGGAAACATCAGGATATTTATTAATGTAACTCAGATTGTGTTCGTCTGAAAGAAGAAAGTCATCTTCCAGTGGGAGAGAAGCAATTCGCACAGAGCGGAAATTACTTGAATGAAGCGCGTTTGGCTTTAGATAAAAATATTAGAGGATGTAGTGCAGAAAGATCATTACAGTAAACAACCCAGAGCACTTGTGGTGCTTGTGAACCTTTGTCCCACGGTCTGGATGGAACCAAGCTGTGGTCCAGAACTGGACTGCGGTCCGCCATTTGAATACCGCTGGTATACATCATGAGCTAATTGATGTAAATCAATCTGCTGTTTTATATCAACAGTTACTCTGTGTAGGAGTGAACATTTAGTTCATATGCAGGGATATAATCCAGCATTTATTCCAGTATGGATATAATCCAGTGCAATGCTCAAATATTCTATAATGCAAAAATGAACTTTGTCCCCATTTATGCCACAAGTAAGCTACATTTTTTTTAAACTTAAAACCAGCCCCACATGCCAGCATTCCAGCCAAAAACAACAACAAATCTTCCTATTCAGGGCATCATTTCTTTTTTAACACTCATTACAAAACTAAATTTCACTAAAACTAGCTGATGTTGAGGATGTGTTCAACATCATGCATTTGCAGCATGCTCCACTTACGCAGTGAGGCTGTTCGGCACTGAAAATGAATAGTCTCATCCGTCTTCTGCGCTCAGCAAGCCAACCCAGTAATGGAGGCCCAAGGTGCTGCATGGTTGGCCTCACAATCTGTTTTCATTTGGATGGCATTTTATTATATACGAGATGTATCTCCCCTTGACGTAAAGTATAAGACCTAGACACCTTCAGTGCTGTCAAAACTTCAAATGACAGGATGAGGAAAATGAGGACGAATCGATATAAACACAGGAGCTAAAAATAATGAAACATCCACCTAAGCACACACACAGAAGGTGCATTAATTCAAGTCTGTGCATAAATAAAGATGATGCTCTTTAAAAACTAATTATCTGAACGTAGTGCTCTTGGCCTACAGCCAAACAGATCTGCTGCGTTTCAGAGAGAATTCAAACATTCTTTACATTTTTTTTCTAGCGCGGTCAATGAAACAACTCCCTAGTCTATTACCATCCTGGACGCTGGCCAGAATAAATGAACACAAAGAGAGAAAAGGAGTTTTTCAGATGAAGGAAAGGGCCTGAACATTACCTGACTGAGGAGGCAAACCAATCACATCTCAGTCCAATTCTTTTCCACAGACATTTCTTTGGCTCTTCACTGCCACATGACCAAAACGAAAGCAAGTCAACCTAATGAAGAATGACTGAGGAGTATTGGTCCTGGTGGTACTTGACGTGAGGCTTTAGGTGGGCTTTCATCATGGTGTCCAGTCATCAGGGAAAATGTCAATCGGATTTGGCTTTCTACCACCTGCTCTCTCTACTTTCTCACTGAACTGAACCATGCGGTCCTGTAAGCACATTTCTGCTAGCTGCATATAGACTCACCTAAAGGATTATTAGGAACACCATACTAATACTGTGTTTGACCCCCTTTCGCCTTCAGAACTGCCTTAATTCTACGTGGCACTGATTCAACAAGGTTTTGAAAGCATTCTTTAGAAATGTTGGCCCATATTGATAGGATAGCATCTTGCAGTTGATGGAGATTTGTGGGATGCACATCCAGGGCACAAAGCTCCCGTTCCACCACATCCCAAAGATGCTCTATTGGGTTGAGATCTGGTGACTGTGAACTCATTGTCATGTTCACCAATTTGAAATGATTGCTTTGTGACATGGTGCATTATCCTGCTGGAAGTAGCCATCAGAGAATGGGTACATGGTGGTCATAAAGGGATGGACATGGTCAGAAACAATGCTCAGGTAGGCAGCGGCATTTAAACAATGCCCAATTGGCACTAAGGGGCCTAAAGTGTGCCAAGAAAACATCCCCCACACCATTACACCACCACCACCAGCCTGCACAGTGGTAACAAGGCATGATGGATCCATGTTCTCATTCTGTTTACACCAAATTCTGACACTGGTGTTATCAACAGAAATCGAGACTCATCAGACCAGGCAACATTTTTCCAGTCTTCAACTGTCCAATTTTGGTGAGCTTGTGCAAATTGTAGCCTCTTTTTCCTATTTGTAGTGGAGATGAGTGGTACCCGGTGGGGTCTTCTGCTGTTGTAGCCCATCTGCCTCAAGGTTGTGCGTGTTGTGGCTTCACAAATGCTTTGCTGCATACCTCGGTTGTAACGAGTGGTTAGTTCAGTCAAAGTTGCTCTTCTATCAGCTTGAATCAGTCAGCCCATTCTCCTCTGACCTCTAGCTAGCATCAACAAGGCATTTTCGCCCACAGGACTGCCGCATACTGGATGTTTTTCCTTTTCACACCATTCTTTGTAAACCCTAGAAATGGTTGTGCGTGAAAATCCCAGTAACTGAGCAGATTGTGAAATACTCAGACCGGCCCGTCTGGCACCAACAAACATGCCACGCTCAAAATTGCTTAAAATCACCTTTCTTTCCCATTCTGACATTCAGTTTGGAGTTCAGGAGATTGTCTTGACCAGGACCACACCCCTAAATACACTGAAGCAACTGCCATGTGATTGGTTGATTAGATAATTGCATTAATGAGAAATGAAACAGGTGTTCCTAATAATCCTTTAGGTGAGTGTATGTGTATAAAAAGTCCATTGTAAATCTTTACATGGAGTAATGGTAGAGTCAGCTACATGCACTCGCTCAGAGGAAAGAAGTCTACTGCTGAGAATGCATCTCAATTTTCTCTGAAAGGTGTCAGATATACTCTCTGGTCCATAGATCCAGAGAACCCAGAAAATATTTATTTTGTGTGCAAAGAGTTGAAAGGCGTGAGAGCGAAAAAGAGAAGTGTGTGACTAAAAAAAAGGGGAAACAGTTGGATTGGATGTTAAAGGCATAGTTCAGTAAAAAAAACATGCATCTCTTTCTTCTGTGATATATATAAAAATATATTTTAAAGATTCCGTACAATTTTTTTTTCATACAATAACAGTTCATAGTGACAACAACTCAAACATTAAAGTCACCATAAAATGAAAATAGAAAAATATTGCAGTTTAGTGGTTTTATTTATTTTTTTATTTATTATTTATTTATTTATTTATTTATTTATTTATTTATTTATTCATGTGTCCTCATAATCTTTAATCAAAATAACTTCTCTTCCCTCTTGCAGGAATATCTCTTTACTGATGTTGTGTTTACTGGCACGAGGGCGGGACAACCAGTCAATCACATGAAATCCACCAATAGACCCAGTGGACAAAATTCCCAATGGACAAAATCAAGACCCATCCTCCCTTTTTTTTTTTTTTTTTTTAGAAGCCGTTTCACTTTGATATCACAATAGTGAAGAAAACACTAATTGCAACTTCGATTTCATTCCGACTTTAATATAAATAAATAAAAAATACATAAAACAGCCCATACAATTGCTTAGTCTGATTCATAAATGAACGATCATTCAGTCAGTCTGGCTTGTTGACCAGATCTACCTGTTCAGTGAAAAGAATCAGCTTAAAAGAATGATTTGTTCACTAATTCAGTTCACTCACTGACTCTAATCCACAGCGGCTCTTATAAAAAGCTCTATACGCCCTTTCAAAAAAGAATTTTTTTTTTTTTTAAGTACTTGTTACAAAACAGTTTCACTTTTAAAATATACTTAAATGCGAACTGGCGCAATTCCATTAGAATTTTAAAACGAATGAAAACCACGTTGAATATTACATGTCCGTCTGTGCATCTGCCCATTTGCAATAATCCAAATTTCTTATTGGATAAGGTATTTTCACTGTGGAGGGGCAAAGGATCAGGGATTTTTATATAGATGGAAAATGTTCCATTTTTGAACACCTGGATAAAACCTTTGATCTTTCCCATTCACAATTCTTCCGATATTTACTGAGTTTCAAGTTTTGCCTCAGGATCATTATATGTATGATCTTTTGGGTCAATCTCCTGTGGACAAACACTTGGTGACACAGTTCGTTTATTTGTTAGTTTCTCATTTTGCAGTGTCGTCAGATCACCTCAAAGTAGCATGGGAAAATGATACTGGAATTAATATCTCAAACGGGATTTGGGAAGAGGGACTGAAACAAATTCATACCTGCTCTATTAATGCTAGATTACAACTAATACAGTTTAAAGTATTGCACAGGTTACATTATACCAAAACTAAACTCAATAAAATTTAGAGATGGCACAGATGGCACACATGCTCATACCATTTGGTTTTGCCCTGTGATTTCTGAGTTTTGGAAGAATATTTTTCAATGGTATAATAATGTTTTCGGAGAAGATACTGGTCCAGATCTTGAATTAGCTTTGCTTGTATGTTCTGACTCAGCATTAGCATTGACACATTTTCTTAAATAATATATATAAAAAAAGTGAACTGAAAGTAATGTTTTTGAACACTTAACTGCATTTAAATGAAAATGTATGATAGTTTAAATTCATATTGAATGCAGTTAGCTGAACTTTAGAGTGCTTAGTATATCTTTATATGTAATTTCATTAGGTGAACTAAAATATACTTTGATTTCCATTGAAACACGTCATGTATTTAAATTTGTACACATATGAAGTTGCAATTTAGTACATTTAAAACACACTAACTTTAAAATGTAATAATGAAAAACACACTGCAGTTAAAATTATAACCAAGTATTTTACATGAGCTTTGCATGTTAGTCATCACGTCTTTAAGCGAGATGCAGGAAAGGTTTTTCAGAGGATCCTTAAATGAGAGCATAGGTTTTATTTGGCTATTGGCCTTAGAAAAAAGCTGCTCTTCACCACATCACTTGTTTTTCAAAATTTAGATCTGCATTTAGATAAGTTTTCAGCAAAAGGATGGAACGCTTGATGACAGAATGTCTAGATTACTAGTGGTGATAGACACACAGCACCAGGGGCTCCAAAGACAAAAATCTCAGTTTGAAGAAAAGTTAGTTTCCTAAAGTCCTGCATTTAATGTCTTCAAATCATTTAAAAAGGGCAGAATAAGAAGAATCAGAGCTAAGAGGAATGTAAATCTGAATAACATTAGCATAACAATGATACGGAATATCATATTTCCTTATAGAACCCAAGAAAAGCATGTATAGGCAAAATAAAAGAGGTCCCAACAGGGAAGGTGAGCGATGCAGAGGGAGAGGACAAATATCCAATCATCACCACAGATCTATCTGAGAGGTAAGATGTGAATCAATCTAAGGCACTGCCCTTAATGCAGACTTCGTCCCTTAGATGTTTAAAAAGGATAGCCGAATGCAGAACTAAGATCAAGTAACATTAAATGTCAGGTTTACTGGAAACCAAAGCAAGGAGTAAATCATTTGAATATTTGAGAAGTGCAGACTCAGTGCTATGATGTGGTCTAGAGCCAGACTGAAATTTAATCTAAAATATTGTTTCCTGATACAAATGAACATGTACTCTTTTTAAGAACAATTAACTGGCCTTTTATAATAATATTACACGAAAAATTTGGGACCCCTAAATAGTTATTTATGGATATTTATATTTATATTATAAATATATATATTATTTATATATAAATAAAAATAAACTCACTGAATCTGCACTCATATCATAAACAAAAAGCAGAGATGTAGCCTATGTGCGGTGAATGCAGGAGATTCATTCATCATACAGTGATTGACTGTTTTGTTCAGCAGCGAAAATAGTTTCAAACAAAGATCACAGCAGAACCACAGTGCATCTGATGTGACTGGCATAAAGTTGGCTTGATGTTGGACATTCAATATTCACAAATTTAACTAAAGTTACAAACGACATTGGTATACGCATTTCTTACTTAGCATTTGAAGAGAATGACTTATAGTCATAAAACCAACTGTAAAGGTTCATCTAGGTGTCAGGCATGATGCACACCTTTTAGATTTTTGATATTTAATAAAAAAATAAAAAATAAAAAAATAAAAAAATCATGAAAATATGGATATGTATTTATAATACTATACATATAATACTTTACAATAAGGTTCATTAGTTAACTACTTTAGTTAAACTAATAATGAACTGCACTTAAAGCATTTATCTTTGTTCAATGTTCATTTCAACATTTACTAACACTTTATTAAAATCTTGTTAACATTAGTTAATGCACTGTGAACTAACATGAACAAACCATGAACAGATGTATTTTTATTAACTAACGTTAACAAAGATTAACAAATACAGTAACAAATGTATTCCTCATGGTTAGTTCATGTTAGTTAATACATTAACTAATGAAACCTTATTGTGAAGTGTTACCGAATGAAGGCTACTTTTAAAAATAAATAAAAATTGAAGTACACTACAAGTGCACGTTCAATAGAATTAAGCAAACTTCTTTTTCACAAGGTTATGTCATAGGCTTCCAGAACACTAGGAATATAGTGTAGGAGCCTGGCCATCGTGGTTACTATGAGCTGTCATTGTCAAGACTTTTCAAATTCTACTTGTGTGTTACTCTGACTTGGAGCTTTGAGAAATGCATTGAAAGCTATCGACAGCTATTTTTAACAGCATATCTTTTAATCAGTGGTATACAACAAGTCTGACATCAGCTTTTTTTGAATAGTTTTGAAGACTAAATGCTATTAAATCCACATTAAACAATGCTTTCAAGGAACGGTCCTTCAGAACAATTAAAAGCACAGAGATAGAAACCTTGAACCAGCAACCAGATAATTTCTGCAATATTTAACAATGCAATTCAGGAACATTCAATTCTCACTCCACTGAAAAAGGAAAAGTTTATACTGACATTAAGGGGTGATTTGTTTCATTATTACTGTCATCATTCATACATAAAACTATAGATTACCCAGACAGAGGGCAGAACTTATATTTCAAACCATTTATCTTGTTGTCCTGACAAAAGTATTTGTGTACTTAAAACAATATTTGATCTTTTGTAATCCTGTAAAGTTCTTAAGGTTAAACGCTGTGTTTACCGCTTGATGATAATAAAGATAAATACCTGCCGAGGAGGTTAATGGGGCTGCGTGTGTCCTGAACGATATTGCAGGTTTTTTAGTTTCCTATGGTTTTGCATCTTATGATCTCCATCTCCTCTAATGAATGCAGAGTGAAGTCATTCGTCAAAGTGGATGTCTGATGGATCATCAGGGGTTTATCTATGCGCAAGGTGCCATAGCTGAGAATATTAACAACCACGCTTGCCTCGCAACACTTCACAGTGACCTTCATTTGCATGTTCTTTGAGGGGCATTCTGGGTAACATTCAGCCTATTCAGTGTCTTGCTATGTTTTCTTTCTTAACTCTTAGTAAGTTTCATGTAGTGATTCTTTGAAGAGTGCGAGCAATCAATAACTTGTCCTAAAGCTCATTTAATACACTCATGGATTTAATTGGAAGGTTAAAGAGAAAACATTTATCCAGGGAAATGATATCAGTTTTTGTATTACACTCGGGTTTAGATTAATTTTATTATTGGTCGGGGGACAAAGTGGAAAATGAAAATTGATTTTGAGAGATAGAACATTTCAGGGAACGCTTAGTATTACAGAAGTGTCAAAGTCATTCCCACACATGATCAATATATCCTGGCTCAGGTCATTCAAATGTAGAGATGGTGTTCCGCCTCTAGATTATACTTTTTACAAATGATATGAGCAGTCAATTGATGCTCTTAGAATATAAACAATATTGAAAATTGTATGAGTGTCCAAACTAAAGAAACCAGTCCGAAAAATTAACATTTAGTCATTTCATGCTACATACGCAAGCATGTCGTTGTGCATGGAGGTCATTAAAGTATTAGTTCACTTCAAAATGAAAATTTACTAGGAAAATTTCCTAATCCTTTAAGTAGGTCTTAATGAATGAGTCATTGAATCATTAATTCAATCAATTAAAAAAAAAAAGAGAAGCTGATTCATTCAGGAACTAAACAAAACTCTTTTCATGAACGAACACTGAATCATTTAAAATTAGAGATGCACCGATGTATTGGCCGATTTTTGATCAACTTTCAACCATTGGCATATCGGCTATAGCATGAAAAAGGCAGATATAACAAACCAATGGTTTATTAATTAACTGCGTGAAGGCACTGAGCTGTATAATGTCTGTCACGAAACGTGCTGTTCACAAAGACGATGAAGAACAGGAAACAGGAACTTTAATAACAAAACTTAGGAAACTATCACAGACCATGCATCGAACACGTTAACATTAACAAAGACGGACAAACACTGAAGGAGAACTGAAGACTTGAATACACAGAGCAAATGAGGTAAATAACAAGGTGATTGAATAAACAGCTGAACTGAACTAACTAACAAGGGTAACCATAGAAACAAAGGAGTGGCGGGAAACTGAACAAAGGAACGAATCAAAATACAAACTGAAAGTCCAAACACAAACAGAACCGTGACAGTCTGTTGCACAATCTAAGATTAATCCATAATCTAATATTCCTTCTGCGCTGCTGTCTGCGTTTTAATGTTAATCAAATAACAAAAAATAAATTATTCACTACTCTTGTGAATTCGCTAAACTCTCTATTTTGTAACTTTTATAAGGATTAATATGTACAGGGTCCCATGATTTCCGCAGTGCGGAAAACACAGACTGTGTGAATGAATGGCACAGACACACAGTTTCATTTACCTCACACACACGGAAGCACGCATGACACTGTTTTTCAGCCTCTGCTGCCTCAGAACATGAACACATGAACTTCATCTCCAGTCACTCTGAGCATTTTACAGCTTCATTTGAAAAAACAAAGCAAAATCTATCGTCACGACCAGTGTTGGGGGTAACAATTAACTTGAGTTACGTAATCAATTACTTTTTTTAAGTAACTAGTAAAGTAACGCATTTTTACAACAAAATATCGGAGTTACTTTTTCAAATAAGAAACGCAAGTTACTTTGTTTTCCCATTTATTGACTGACAGCTCTCTTGTCCCCATGTTGAGAAAAATCAGGAGTAATGCCTCGTTCACGTGCTATCGGATTTTTTCCCACTTCTGAAATCATGATTACAAGCTCATCGCATTAAAATTTTGACTTGAGAGGGCTTTCATGTCCAAGTAGGAAACTACTAGCATTTACGATAATTCCGATAGCACGTGAAGGCAGCATTAGTGCAGAGGCGTTGTGTGTGCTGTGTGTGAACATGATGGTTATTGTAGTTCTAGACTAAATGTGAGCATGCAGCATGAGCATTTATTAATCTCACTTGCACAAAAAACAAAAACAAAAAAAGATTCAATATTCCTCAAAATGAATAAAATCAGTGAAATGCAAAATCAGAATACTATGAAAACTTCTAATAATTAAATGTTAAATAAAACAAATATTTTTATGCATTTAATATAACTTTATTGACCAGTGTAATTGCTGCTAAACTTTGCTCCTTGTTTCGGTTAAACCATAAGCAAAAAATTATTAGATTTTTTTTGGTTTTTATTGGTGATATTTTAAACTTTCTTTTTGAGCTGCGCCCTCTACTGTACACGTGTATTTGCATTTCCTTCTGCCTGAGGCTTAGTATTTGCACTTTTGGTGTGAAAGGGCACTTACATTTGCCCAAAAATAGAACTTTTTTGTTATTAAAAAAAAAACAACAAGCCCAGCCCAGGTGAGAAAAAGTAACGCAAAAGAAATGTAACATCACTTTTCTTAAAAAGTAACTAAAGTAACACATTTAGTTATAAACCCGATTCCAAAAAAGTTGGGACACTGTACAAATTGTGAATAAAAACAGAATGCAAATTTCAATATTTTATTAAGAATACAACATAGATGACTTATCAAATGTTTAAACTATTGTGCTATTAAACTATTCAATTATTTTTAAATGGAAAAATAAGTTGATTTTAAATTTCATGGCATCAACACATCTCAAAAAAGTTGGGCCATGTTTCCCACTGTGTGGCATCCCCTCTTCTTTTTATAACAGTCTGCAAACGTCTGTGGACTGAGGAGACAAGTTGCTCAAGTTTAGGAATAGGAATGTTGTCCCATTCTTGTCTAATACAGGCTTCTAGTTGCTCAACTGTCTTAGGTCTTCTTTTTGTCGCATCTTCCTCTTTATGATGCTCCAAATGTTTTCTATGGGTGAAAGATCTGGACTGCAGGCTGGCCATTTCAGTACCCGGATCCTTCTTCTACGCAGCCATGATGTTGTAATTGATGCAGTATGTGGTCTGGCATTGTCATGTTGGAAAATTCAAGGTCTTCCCTGAAAGAGATGACATCTGGATGGGAGCATATGTTGTTCTAGAACTTGGATATACCTTTCAGCATTGATGGTGCCTTTACAGATGTGTAAGCTGCCCATGCCACACGCACTCATGCAACCCCATCCCATCAGAGATGCAGGCTTCTGAACTGAGCGCTGAGAACAACTTGGGTTGTCCTTGTCCTCTTTAGTCCGGATGACATGGCGTCCCAGTTTTCCAAAAACAACTTTTTGATTCGTCTGACCACAGAACAGTTTTCCACTTTGCCACAGTCCATTTTAAATGAGCCTTGGCCCAGAGAAAACGCCTGCGCTTCTGGATCATGTTTAGATATGGCTTCTTTTTTGACCTGTAGAGTTTCAACGGCGAATGGCGTGGTGGATTGTGTTCACCGACAATGTTTTCTGGAAGTATTCCTGAGCCCATGTTGTGATTTCCATTACAGTAGCATTCCTGTATGTGATGCAGTGCCGTCTAAGGGCCCGAAGATCACAGGCATCCAGTATGGTTTTCCGGCCTTGACCCTTACGCACAGAGATTGTTCCAGATTCTCTGAATCTTTGGATGATATTATGCACTGTAGATGATGATAACTTCAAAATCTTTGTAATTTTTCTCTGATAAACTCCTTTCTGATATTGCTCCATTATTTTTGGCCACAGCATTGGGGGAATTGGTGATCCTCTGCCCATCTTGACTTCTGAGAGACACTGCCACTCTGAGAGGCTCTTTTTATACCCAATCATGTTGCCAATTGACCTAATAAGTTGCAAATTGGTCCTCCAGCTGTTCCTTATATGTACATTTAGCTTTTCCGGCCTCTTATTGCTACCTGTCCCAACTTTTTTGGAATGTGTAGCTCTCATGAAATCCAAAATGAGCCAATATTTGGCATGACATTTCAAAATGTCTCACTTTCAACATTTGATATGTTATCTATATTCTATTGTGAATAAAATATAAGTTTATGAGATGTAAATTATTGCATTCCTTTTTTATTCACAATTTGTACAGTGTCCCAACTTTTTTGTAATCGGGTTTGTACTTTTTAAGGGACTAATGCAATATTGTAATGCATTACTTTTCAAAGTAACTTTGCCCAACACTGGTCATGACATAAACACAAAGAAACTCGAAGGTCTTCACGGCAACCTGTCAAAATAAAAGTTCAGTTTACCTTGAAGTAATTGTGACAGAAATATATTAGCTACGTATCAGTGTAATAATAATATATGTATTTAATTTATACAGTTAAGAATATACAGTGTTATTTTACATGTTTATTTCTGTACCTGAAAACTATTAAATCTAAAGCACTGTTTATTTCATATGTATCTTGTTCTGTTGTATCTATACATTTATGTTTGCCTGCTAAATGTTAAATGGATCCAATCAATTAAAAATTATTTGATGATGCAATAAACTAGCTAGTATAACTTAATGCATGTTTTTTTAACCTTGCTGATTTAAAACATGATTATCTATTGTAATGACAAAAGTTCAAAATAAGAAGGTAAGTGACAAATATTGGTATCGCCCCAAAAAATCCTATCGGTGCATTCATATTTAAAATCTATTTTTTCAAAAATACTCAAATCACTGACTTAATAAAACACTGCTGCTGTGCTGCTTACAACCAACCTAAAAATCACCATTGCTAGTGTGAATAAAAGCCTTGATTATCAATTCTGTAGTTCTTTTATACACTAAACCAGACGGCAAATGGTAAAAAAAAAAAAAAAAAAAAAAAAAAAAAAAAAAAAAAAAATTATATATTAAATATATATATAGAGAGAGAGATGAGTTTACCGTCTGGCAGACAGAGAAAAATCAACGTTGTCTTGCAGCATGTCAGATATAATTAAAGTGTGCATTAATTTAACAGCGTTTAGTCATACCATATGCAATAATGTCTTTTTTTTATTTATTTATTTTTTTAGAGCTGTTATTCTTGAGGGATGAGCCAGATGCTTGATCACTTCAGTTCTTTCACTCATCATCTCTTTCATGTTTGTTTAAGGTTCTCAATTTGCTTTTGAGCACCAATCCCTGAAATGCCATAGTGCAGACTATCAGTACAGTCATTGATTAAACTTTATTATTATGTCTTTAAGAGATGGCACAGGGCTCATTTGAAATGTCATCAATGAATATCTAAAACCCTTCTTAAATTTTGAAGAACTGTTAATGCATGCTTTTCAGTATTTAACCACAATTTAAAATGTAAAGCCAAAATGCTTTCAGCCATCAATCATTTACAAACACGTTTTGCATTGGGACACACTTAGTCAGCAGAACAGTAAAAATTATTATTATACAGAGTGACTGGAGATGAAGTTCATGTGTTCATGTTCTGAGGCAGCAGAGGCTGAAAAACAGTGCGAGATTACAGCAGAAATTCACTGTGTTCATGGAAACGAATACACATCGAATTAATCTGTAAAGGTGTTTAGAGCACCAAGGGGTGTATAGATGTTAAAAGCAGTGGATATGAGCCCTGCTGATTACAGGATCCATTTCTCACATGGAGGGCAATGTGAGGGATGCACTCCAACACCAGCTACTACCTTGTCAGCAATGATATTTCGCCTGCCTCCACTTTCAGTTTTATCTACGGTTAGACACCCACATCTCACAATTTAGACGTTAGACGAACCACTAATTATGCTGTATTCACTAAGGTACCATTCAAAGCAGATCTAATTTCAACAAATATAACTAAACTAATTGCTTATTCAGTAAAGAAATACCTGCATGATATTACATCAGATGAAATTGTCTCTAAGGTTGACAAATAATTGATATAATAAATATTAATATACAAGTTTCATGTATGCAAATATTTAAATTATATATTTATACTTTTAATTAATACAAGTATAATTTATAAATAAGTTAGCACTTGAAAACCGGAATGAATTCAGTTTCATTTGTGTCAATCAATGTAACAAGCATCCCAAGTTTACACTCTTCACTGGCAAAATTCAATACTGAGCCTTGTTTTGTCTGCAGATCCTACATGATTAATATGGGGATTTTAAATTAGGTCACATCTGGAACAGACAAAAGAACCACATAGCCTGAACCATCATGATTTTTGTTGAACACCACCTTGTTTTGCACGGCATGCCTGGACCATGCAATATTTATCTCACTTGACAGGTAACTTTCAGCACATCTACTGAGGCAATCTTTCCATGAATTAATGTGAAAATAAATGGCATCATCAGACATAGAGAACAGCCTCACAACAGGACTTAAGATGTGGCGGATTTTTCCCTGACTTGTGCAATCTTCTGATTGGGGAGGGTTACTATGTTTCGTATAGCACAGAAATGTTTATTCTCTCTGGAGATGTAGCTCATATAAGGTGAGTCATGTCATTGCATTCGGAGCTGATGGAATGGATAGTATAGTTCCATATAAATTTACAGTGAAAAAAATTCCCAACATAATCTATGACTGGACTGTATAGCCGGTTTTCATCAACCTTAAAATTGGATATGAGACTATTTTAGATGTAGAGATCTATAGATTGATTAATGTTGTCAAGTGCTGAACAAGCTTTTGCCGATTTAGTAGCAGAGCATTTGTTGTTCCAGACATCTGAGATGCACCTAATGATTACCTGAAAGAAGAAATAAAATAAGATTTGTCTACCATCGGATAAAAATTATTTTGTGTGAATTTTGCCGTAAATGACAAAAATGTACGCCTATATGTCATTAATATGAAAATTTGAACAATATTTATGAGGTAAAGAAGGGTTTTCAAACTGATAAGGGGTCTGAGGAAAGCTTCAGGGAAACAAATGTAAAATAAGAATTATATTAATAAATGTTGAAAAGCAATGCATTTGATGTTATAATGGTTTCATATATGCTTTCTAAACACTCGAAAATCTTGAGATTAAATCACTATTATTATTTTGCTACATTTTTATAACCGTTAGTATTCAAATTAGTGTTTTACATATTTATACATTTAAAAATTTACATATTTAATATACATATACAGTATTCATTTAGATGAGAATATATTTCTGCTTTTATATTTTAGTAAGTGGGTATTGCATTTACGTAGGTGTCTGTGGCACCCAATAGTTAGAAAACCCCTGAATACATTTTTAACAACAAAATCAAAATGACACAATCTACGATCAATAAGGAGGTTCCAAACTTCCAATGCTCATTTTAAGTCAATTATTTCACAAAGAGCAACAGTTCAATGTTGCAAAAGATTAAATAAAGAGGTTGTGACTGAAGTGTATTTATTAAATCAATGAAATTGCAAGAACATGTGTGTATTATGTCTAACAACCATCACAGCAGGTTGTTCAGAAAAACGTCTAGGCAAGGCAAGATTATTTAATAGCACATTTCATACACAACGGCAATTCAAAGTGCTTTACACAGAAATGGAATTAAATTTGTAACAGGTAACTGTGTGTTGAACTAGGGGTCATGTCTCTGTAACGAGATGTTGTGTAAGCTGCTGATGCTATAGGGGGACCTGCCCTCATGGAGCCCGGTGTCTGACGCATGTGTACAAAGACGGCATACAATGGACGTCGCAGTGCGATGATGTCACAAGGTGCGCCCCAGCTTATAAGAAAGGCGCCTGAAAACAAGTCATCAGATTTGTATTGTCTGAAGAAAAATGCACAGGCATGCCAGAAGCAAGGCAGCATGACACAGCGTCTCATTCACTTTCTCAGGGAACTGGGGTTACATACGTTACTCCAGATGTTCCCTTTCAAGGGAACTTCTACACGATGTCTGCTGCTGACATTGGGACGCTACTAATAGCCACAAGAACCAGACTCCCAACCCAACTATAAATTCCCTCTAAAAACAACCTCTTGTACCCCAACACCCTCCTCAGAGGGGGAGGGAGGGGAGGGGGAGACTAGAAGAATGGAAGGAGAAAAAAAGAAAAGAATGAAAAAGGGGCAGACTTAGACCACATCCCTACTCAATCACCCTCTTCTTTTTTCAGCACCCAGATCTGTGTGTGACTTGATTCATTTTACCCCTGGTTCCTCAGAAGGAGAGCTAGCTTTAGCCATACTCGCCTTTTGCTCTTCTCCCCAGGAACTTGTTCCTGGAAAGGGCATAGATGACCTAGGAGGGACCTGAACCCAGTGAGGGATATACTTAAAAGGCAAGAAGGACAGCTTTATCGGACTCCTTGATCCCATATAAATTATGTCAGATATGTCACTTCATCACTACCATTGTAGTCATCGACTGCCCAATAGAGAGGGCCACCTGCTTGGTGGCAGGGAGAACTAGATCTGGTCATACGCAGTTCAGAGACCGCCTCATGATATAAACCCTCCCCCTGATCCAGGTCTTGGTAAGCTTGTAGTACTGCCATAGTGTGCAGAGCTTCACCAATCTGCCCAGCATCCTTGATGTCGTCTGACATGCTTTAGAGGGCAAAACGGGAGCCTTTAGTGATAAGGATGTCCCCAGAGAAAGGTAATACACTAAATTCCTTTCCAACAGAGGCATCCATCCATAACCCTGCTCACTCAGCCCCTCTACATTCGAATAACTCGAAGCCGAATGGACCATGCAGACAGAGTATAATGTATCTGCACACCTGACAACTCAATGTGCAGGTGTGGGAGAAAGCAAAGACTCACCGGAGCTGCACACTTATGACTCTGCAGATATCGTTCATCTTCAGGAGCTTGAGTCACTTCACTCAAATAGTGAGAAATCATCGCAATGAATGCATCCAGCCCCCTCGAGGACAGAATGTGCATGCTCCGCTCCCAGACAAATAACACACAGCTTGTGATTATCGTGACTAACATGGGCATTGTCTGTTCGGCATTATTCTGCTCTATCCTTTCTTTACACAGCACTCAAATAAGCAGCTTCCGGTAAACAAGCTGATGGTGTGTTCTCATGCACCCTTCTTATATCATCGCCCTGCGTCAGCCATTGTATGCCGTGTTTGTACACATGCCTCAGGCACCAGGTTCAGCAAGAGCGCATCCCTATAGCGTCAGCAGCCAAAGCAGCGTAGAAGTTCCCCCAAAAGGGATCTGGTTCATGAACAGAACAAAACATAAACATTTAATGCAAGATACGTGTAAAGCAAGATGTAAGACTGGTGATGAAAGCGGTGTGCCTTACTTGAATTGTCAGCGCTGTTTTTTAGAGAGAGCAACATTAGAGGTGACACACTTACAAACCCAATGTCTGAAGCCCAGAGGCATGATAGATTACTCATTAGTTTTGTTTTGAAATTTTCCCTCTGAGAAATGACACTAAAACTGAGACATATGTGGTCTCAATTCACTGATTTACGACAACAACATGTAGTACATCCACCTTCTGTAAGCCTGTTGTTTTAAGGTTTATATTGGGATCCAAATTCATATTTTGACGATTCGTCACAAATATCATTTATCCAAAGATTGTTTAGAAGAAATTAAGCAGATCTTTAAAAGCAACTATTCTGTCAAATCTGAAACATATCAGATGCAAAGTGCAGAGTCATATGGGCCACTTTTATGATTTTTAGTCATTTTGGAGCTTGACATCCCCTGGTACCACTCACTTTCATTATATTGAAAAGATTATTTGGATATTCTCCAAAAAAATTGCCTTTTGTATTCCACAGAAGAAAGGTAGGCATACAGGTTTGGAACGACATGAAGGAGAGTAAATGACGACAATTTTCATTTTCAGGCAACTGTCTCTTTAAGCACTGACATAGATTACTCTCAACAGCAACTGAAAGAAAAGACCATCTCATAAAACGTCTATTGATAACATTCCAGAAAAAGGAAATGGCTGAACCCTCAATGAGCTCATAGACGCTGCTGCAGCCTGCCAAAGTGTCAGCAGAGGCTGAACACAACTGTTCTGATTCACCTTTTTAAAAGCCAAATAGATGAGGGGGAAATGGACACTGCAGCTGGTAATCAAAAATGTCAGTGCTTTAAATGGGATTGGCACATAGGTTGGGTTGGAGGTGGAAGGAAGCTTCAGGGATTTGGACCAAGGCTTCCTGCAGCTGAATCCCAGGCTTGTTTAGCCACCTGTGGGTCCAGATGTCTGATGAGGAGGACTGTGGGGACTAACATCATCTGTCTATCTCTGGCTCAGAGACACCTTCATCTATTTTAGTATTCACCTCACGCACCTAAGCAATGACTGTTTTACTCTATGAGAATGACTCATTCCCATTCTGCAGATTCATTTGAAATCTATATGAAGACATAATATGGGTTTCAAAATATGAGACCACTAGTGAAAATCATTTTTCTAATTTAATGGATTTTCCTATTAGAAATTATTTATCTCTTATCCAAAAAAAAAAAAACCTTAAGATTGTTTTTTTTCCCCTAAATTAATTTTTGTAATTTAATGCATTGTTTTTCCATTACAAATGTATTATCGGTGTTAAATATAAAATATGCTATTTATTTATCTATCCAAAGAATCCTAAGAATGCATTTTATGTAGTTTCCCCATTACAAATCATTATTTATCCAAAGAAATCTTAAGACTGTATGAATAAAAAAATGTTTCCAAACTTGTGGAATTCTCCATTACCAATTTCTTCTTCATTTCTTTTAACTTATCTTAAAATGTCTTTATATTTTATACAAAATATGCATTATATTAGAAGAAAAATAATTCTAAACAAGCTTAAGATTCCTTCAATTAATGATGAAACATAGTAATTAAACATACTTTGTAGTGGGAAAAATTCATAAAAATTATTCAAGATTTCTTGGATTAATAACTTTCAATGGAACATGCATTGATTTACAAAAAGAAAATCTTCTAGACAATCGTAAGATTCCTTGGTTAAGTGATAAAACATCATTTGTAATGGAGAAACCTGATAATTATGCTCTCTAGCATAATGTTAGATGATCCAAAGATCATCTTTAACTTTAATGGAAGCAAGAACATCTGTACAAAGAGTCACAAGTGTACTTGACCTAGAAATACTGTAGAACCATAAATATTTCTTATTCAATTTGTCATAACATACCTTTGTTTTAAATCTAAAAATCCTAAATCATTCTTTATTTCAAATATTAAATCCCAGATTGAGGTCTCAGACATTTCTGTTTCTTAAAACAACACTGGCAACATTACAGTCATCATCAAGACATAAAATGCTGAGTCTTTTCTCTGCAAATCTTTCAGTAACATCATAATGTAAACTGCATACGGTTCTGTCCATTTTTCTTTCTTAGCAGCGGCCCTGCTGACTGACAGCGCTGCTTATTGTGTCAAGAATATTTAAAGTGAAATCGGCAGCGAGGGAACCGTACACTGCAGCTGAAATCTCTCCTTTATCTCCTTGTGTTGAGAATTCTATTTGACAAATCCCTTTGCACAAACACACTAAGCCTCACACCACGCACTTCACAACGTCTCTGTGTTTCCGAGAAATTGCTTTGTGCTTCCCAGCAGGTGACAACAATAGTGGTGGCATCAGCAACCTCACACATTGCTAAGAACTGTGGAAAAAATCATTTTCATGGCCTCACCTCAACACTGGTCAAGGCTGGGAAAGAGGCAGGGATTGTGTGCTATATGACAGAGGGGCAGAAAAGATATTAAAAGCAACATGAAAATCAAAATGAACTCTATTAGCCTTTTTGATAAATGATTCTGCTCTTATTTTGCATGAATCATCAGTGCATGTTATTAAGTCAAGGCAAGTCAGTTCACTTCGTGAACATCTCGGAAACTCCCCAGTTATTTTCTGATCATTCAAGTATACAGCTCTCATCTCCAAAACTTTTTCAAACTTATGTTCCAGTAATCTGTCAACAAAATTATGATTTTTTTATATGATATTTTTTTCCTGCTGAATATTCAGTTTCACTTGGAAGCACATCACATTATGACAGTGTTGTTGCAAATGTGAGAAAGCGTATTAAAGTATGTCTGACAAGACAACGTATGATCTGAAAACAGGCAACAAGGGACAACAAAAATAAATACTACATTTTCTTGCTAATTAATGTTAACAGATAATGCTATTTTTTTTCCGGTAAGGACAGTGAGGTTTTTAAGGACCAAAGTCGTCATCATCAATGAAGCCGCGATAATTGCTACAAATTAAAGTGACCAAACGCAGAGAAATCCAGATGGACTGGCTGATGAACAATTTGCTGACCTGGAGCTACACAAAGTTAAAGCAGAGTAGCAAAGGGTAGTGAAGACAAATGTAGCAAACATGGTTGCTGAACTACAGTAGAAACCTTCTTGGAGAGAATCAGAAGGTCATGAAAGGCATGAGAGATGGAGTGTCAGAGTCAAGATGGCTAATCTCACTGATATAAGGCGCTTTTGCAGGGGGAGCTAACATCCATTTCCCATGAGCCCTGCACACAGGCTATGGACTGTAAATTGCTAGAGTATTCAGTACAGCAAGTGAATTATTCCTCTCTGACAGCAATCATCAACAGCCTGGCATTGACACCGCTTCAGGGAAGAACCCTTGCTGAATTAAAGGAAAAGCGAAGCACTGCAGTGAACGATACCTTAAAGGAATAGTTCACCTAAAAACGTCATTTACTCACCCTCATGTCATTCCAAACCCATTTGAATCGAATGGTTTAATCCAAGTCTTCTGAAGAGACAATCTATATGAGGAACAGATTTAATTTAGGCTTTTATTCACAATAACATTGATCAGCAAACATACATAGAGCACTCAGATATTTGAACCTCAAATGAACCTCATTGGTTCTCAAGCAAGTAGTTGCTGTTACACCAGCACGTTTGAACTTCCACAAGAACTAATGATGTTTGTTCTCATGTGTCAAGCAACATGGTTGAGATTCTGTTTACCATATTTCAAGTACCTTCATTTGTCTTCCTGAAGATGAACGAAAGTTAAGGGTTTGGAACTTAATGGGCCCTAATTCCCCTTAACGGGGAATCTAAGCGCATGACCTGAAACGCATGGTCTGAAGCGCATGGCACAGGTGCACTTAGGGTGTGTCCGAATCCACTTTTCCTAGTTTAACATTGGTCCAAAAGGGTTGTACCTAGTCTCTTAAGTCATGGGTGTGTTTTGGGGCGTAATGTGCAATAAACCAATCAGAGTCTCATCTCCCATTCCCTTTAAAAGCCAGTTGCGCTTGCACTATGGCAGACTGCTATTTAAATGGCGGAATATAGTCACCATCAACCTGACGAGTCAGTTTAAATAAATGTGTGTATTGGTCACGATTGGTCAAATAATTAGCCAATTTCATTCGTCATTATTACAAATACGTAACTCATACATGCAATGACTATGACATGTAGGCATTTTTATCTTTATGTACACAATAATAATCTTTTACATTGTAATCCTTTTATTTTTAATATTTGGCATGTTTGTGTGCTGCTGCATCTCCCTGTGTGTGTAACAAGCAGAGTGTACGCACGTTGTGCATCCGCCTACGTGCGCCCTTTAAATAACACAAAACACTATGATTTTTTGTGTTTCATTTTCACAAAATACTACTAGACTTTAGATCTTTTTTCTCTCAAAACAATAAGTTCAGATCTCCGAACAATTCGTTTCAAGTTCACACCAGATTAGAATTGCTTACTGATTTAAGCAAATTGCATTTGTTTTGTCACGTGTGCAGAAGAGTTAGTACAATTGTCTACAATTTGCACAATGACTAAATGCACATGGCTTGTTGATCAAAACGGATGAGCTGATTCTCAGTGAAACTGTCAAACTCTTTACAACTTATAAACATTCTTTGTTCAGTGTTCAAAATCTGTCAGACATGTTATATTCTATAAATATTTATGACATGAATGTTTGTTAAATTGCAACACACACACACACACACTTTTGGACATGGAGGAACATCACAACCCTGAACAGTAGCATTTATTTGTACTTACTCATTTGTGTTTATACAGTACATTTATTTTTGTAGAAATGTGTTGCATGTAAGCTGAAAATTATTGTCATAGAAGAGCAATAGGAATATATGTATGTGTTAGAGAAAGAAATAATAGTGTATAAAAATGAACAAACAACTGTGAAAGTAAGCTTTTCTTTTTACAGTAAATGTAACATTTCTTGAAAAATAAATGTACTATATTAATACAAATGTTCATTTTCTTTTCATGTACTACATTATTGACTTTTCCCGGTCAGTTTCTACCTACTGTCTGAATCTGTATTTACAGTAAAAAGCTCAGTGTGATCCACAAGAGCATTCAGCTCGACAAAACTGACATTATTGTATAAAATAGAAAACAGTTAGTCAACAGGAAAAAACAAAAACAACAATTTGTATATAACAAATATTTCCATGGTGAAAAAACATTACACATTTTGACCAGTGTGGCTCACACAATGACAAAAACACTTCATTTTGGTGGCATTGGCCAATTTACTGACACAATAACTAGGTTTTGAAGCATGAATTAAATGTTTTGGGTGAGTAACTACATTTTGCAGACATGCTATAGAGTTCTGATGTTCCAGCAAACAGCTGTGACAACTGAACTTACAGTTAAGAGAATGTTAAAACTGTTTTGAAAAATGTGCCATAGCGATTGAGAAAAACTGTAAACAATGTGGCGCTGGACGTGAAAATGATAACAGCATTGGGTTGAAAGTAGCAAAAAACACTTGCGCCCAATGAGAGTAATTGATGAAAGAATTTTAATTTTTGGGTGATCCCTTTAAGCAGTTATTTACTGATAATCTTCAGTTATGCTGTGAAACACTGAGAACGTCATCAGTCCGATGAGTGAACAAATCTATCAGACTACTTCATTTCTGATTTCATTAAAGAATGATCTGTTTATGAGTCACATATTCCTACTTATTTAGGTTGGATATCAAAGTTAGGAGTGAACAGGATATTATAGGATATACTTAAAAAAAAAAATTTTCTTTTGTGTTCCACAGAAGAAAGTAAATCAGATACAGAACAACATGAATGGGCCTGAATAAAGACCAAACTTTCAACTGTTGCTTTAACTTTGCACACAACAATGTTAAAGATTTGTGTGAAAAATGAATCTGCGCGACATTGGAAGGTGTGAAGTGGATGGAAGGCAATAATTATTTTGCTGTCACATAAATTGCATAACTTATATTATGCACACAAGTACATGTGTGCACTTGTAAAGGGAAGGAGTAAATTAACTACTGTCATTTTTGTTCTGCACAGCAGCTGTTATAATGGAGGTCATAACCTCTAATTAAAGCAGGGTGAATAAATGAAAAAGCTAAATGAATTAAATCTATGAAGGTTTTTGAAGAACAGGATAGACTATGTAAACAGAAGTACTGAACAAATCGGCAGCACTGTTTGCTACAGAAATCACAGCGAGTTCTTGTTCCAGTGCTTTATCATACCACATAAAGAGACAGAAATATAAGCTATAGGCTTTGAGTGAAAGAATGAGAACACACTAAGCTACCGTGAAAGTTTTTGTGCAGTCCTAAGCCCATTTGTTGTACTGTGATTTTTTTCCTTGATATGATTTCCATGTGGCTCACCAATTTTTCAAAAGTGATGCGCGATCAAACATCTCGAGAAGGTTAAAAACTCTGGCCTTTATCTTGTCTTTCATTTATAAGCTTTTTTCATTGAGATCTTACTAGAGTCAGAATGATAACTTACCTGGTAAATATTTGAAGACAAACTGTGCTTCGGAGAAAGTGTTTTATAACACCGCAGCAGTGCATCTGAGAGAAATGAGGTGAAGGAACTGTAAGAGAAAGCCAGGGATGAGTTTTATTAGATGACAGTGAAATTAATTATGGATTAATAAAAAGTATTATTTATAATACTATAGTATAATAAAAAAATTCAATGTTTAGATAAATTAACATGATTCAAATATTAACATTACATTCAAATTTAAATAAATTAAATAGAAGTGCACATGCTCAATATGTAGCAAACCTATATTAAGATGATATGCTTTTCTATCATAAATCAAAAGAAATTAAGCAAATCTTTAAAGCAACAGTTCACCCAGAAATGAAAATTCAAACTAAATCAGTTTGGTTAATAAATTAAACGTCACATTATGAAAGTGTTCATGCACTTTTTCCCCATTAAATATTATATTACTTATTTATCAAAGGAATCTTTAATAGCTAGACAGACAGACAGACAGACCCATGGTGAGAACTATGCTTTCCCAGCATGCATTGCAGCATACATAAATAATGTAAACTCCTGTTTTCACTGTTTTACAGTTTACTGCATTATTTACACTGGTGATTGATGATTATTTTGTGCATGTCAAAATGCTGTTTTTGTTTTTCATAAATGCATTTATACACAGAGACACACACAAAACCATATTCTAATAGGGGAAGGAAAAGAAAAAGAAAAAGAAGGGAAAAAAAGAGGAACAGAAAATTATCATAAATTTTGCAAGGAAGAACAACAAACTCTTATTTTTTCCCCCAAACTCGCCCTTTATAGAGCAGTTAATGTTGCAATTGTTGAAGGATAATCAACAGAAAAGCCAACTAATGCACAACCAGGTTTATATATGAAACATGTTTTATGAGTTATATCTATTTCATTTAGCGATTTGTTTTTGTAATGTGATATTAGCATTAATAAGCCTAACTCAGGCTGAGAGCCCGGGTTGCCAGATCTGCACAACAGAATCCACCCAAATGCTTCAACCCGCTGACTAGAAAAACTACCTGTGGCAAAGTGTAAGGGTACTCTCAGCCTCGGACATCACGCCCACGGACCGTTGGCTGAACGTCTGATGCATATGGCACACTTATCTGGTAACACTTCAGGAGTTTCAAAGTCGTCATCTGATTGGCTGAATTCTACAGGATGTCCGCGAGACGAGTGTGTAGCGTTCTTTAACGGTCTGCCTAGAAACAAATGCCATGATGCCAAACTCCCTCGTGAAAGAAGAACGCCATCGTGTTTACAACTGTGACAATGAGCGCTTACCAGGGTCAACTAAACGCTGGATTTTCAAAAGTATGTGAGGTTCACAGCTCCATTGTTGCAGTAAACTTGCAAAATGTTCTTGACTGAATAATTTATAGATGCACGCCGACTTTACATTTTCACGCCCCATAACCTGATGCGGAACAAAACAAACTGTGATTGGTTGCTTTGCATGTCAGTGAAATGTCCTTTTGGGCGGTCCTCGACCAATGAAAGCTGCAATAGAGTCCAGACCTTCTGCCGACAGTCTAAAGGTCTGGCTATGCGAGACTAGTGTAAAAGTAGCCCGATTCCACAGGAAAAACGCAGACTTGGCAACACTGCTGAGAGCGCTGGTAAAGCAGGCATTGACTGAAGCAGTGTCCATATCTGAATGTAATGATTCCCCCACAGGCTACGGTGCTTTTCACTGAGCACCAGCATTGATTTCCACAGCCGCTCAATGCATTCAAATCAGGTTTTCACTGCTTGTGCTGTAGCAAGTTAAATGTTAAAAATGTCTTTTAAACATTCAACAATCTTTTTTTATAGCATATCAGAATTAATCTCGACTGACTTGCAGCTCTGTAATGTTTTTCTTAATTAAGTTTTGTATAACACGCTTCAGCTCTGGTCAAGATCAGGAACTTTCTATATTATAACTTTTATTAAACAGTTAAATTTACACAACTTGAAAGGATGCCTAACAGCATTAAAAAAAAATTTTTTAAAGTTAGACACGGAAAACATGAGTTTTAACAAATTGTTTAACAAGCCCCTGAGAATTTGAATTAATATTTCAAAAAATTTAAGACATTAACATGTTCACAGTTTTCTGATTACGATGGTCACATGACATAAAGGCAAACAAATTGTAAGTGTTGGAAACCCCAAAACAAACCCCAGTATTGGAAACCTAAGCCACCTGAATATAAGACATGTGTTCTCTGTGTTTCCCATGTCTTGTCAGGACTTTTGTTGTATTTCCTGTTTCTAATGCCATGTTTGTGGTTTGTTTGTTGATTAGTCTGATTGTTCCCAGAGGCCTTTTGCATGAATCTAGTTGAACAAACTTGTATTTGACAAATTCTAAAATCCAACCTGGTTTAGATCAGGTTCAGTGGGCTCACAACACTCGTTATAAACTTTCTATGTCAACTCAGGTTTGAATCTAGAGTTTGCAATTAAATCTGAAGAGCTTGCACAAAAAGTGTGACACATGTGGCAAACAGCCAATCAGAAGAGAACATGGAGAGCATCAGTTTGATTCACTTCTCACGAGAGAGCCGCCACAATTAGCTTCTCTTCTGAAGATTAAGAGAATATTATGAAAAATGCCATGAAATTAAATACATTTACAAGGCAGGAATAAACACTGCTGTAGCAGCGAAAGTTTGAAAAGGCAGCTGAAAGAATATCTGACTATATCAATGCATGATGTGAATCAAATAGGTTCACAAAGAGCTCAAATTAATACACGTTTAAAAGAATTATGAATGCATGTATTATTTTAGATTAATATTTGGCTACTTGTCAATTCATATAATAATTATATGAATATTATATAAATTAAAAGTCATTATAATTCATATAATATAAATATAATAAATAATTAGCACCAAAAGATGTGCAAAGTTTTTTCACTCTAAACTGCTTTAATTTGGAACGAGAAATACAGGGGTGTGGCTTTATTGCATCTTTACTTGAAGCTGTTTGGTCCAGTTTGAGTTTGTGATCTCTAACCCAGAATAAAACCGTCTCCAGAGCAGGTTAGCCTTGTAGTGTAAGTTACCATGGTGGTGAACCCTGCTAAAAACCAATCCACCTTCTTGAGCCCGAAAAACTAGAGTTTGCTCAAACTAATCTCGACCTTACCTGGGTAGCAACTAAAACCAGCTCTGCGCAACAGGCTACTGATCACGGATTTGTTTGTAAACAAGAGACTGGATTTGAAAACAGGATGAGATTACATGAATGAATGAAGCAATGTGATAATGTGATTTTTTTTTTAATGTGATAGTATTGCATTGTTACAGATCGTTTGATATTATGTGTATGTGTCTAACTGAACATACCTTAGCACGCTGTCACAGTGCTGGAGAATCCTTTATTTGTGGTGTTGTGCTACAATATGTGATCATTGATCAGACTCGGACATGTAGACTATGGGCCAGGGCTCGCAAAGCCCAATGTCCCAGGGCTGTGTTTTCCAGACGGGCTACCAAGTGTGTTGTTTACACTCTCTAATTGATATTTGAAGGAAACATGCAATTGCGGATGTTTTGATCATGCTTTGATTTGTCTGACTCTGCAGTGAGGCGTGTGTTTGTGTGTGTGTGTGCGTGTGTGTGTTAGTTGGTGCACTGTTTGCAGTTATATCCACCAATCGGGCAGGCCAAGTAATAAAAAGAAAATGACATTCAAATGAATTGCGGGTGGATGAGCGATAAATTATTGTGTTTGTTTGATAAGATATTTTGCGAGCTGGGCGAATCTTTCCGGTTGCCGTTTCCACACATGCATTCAAAACAATCCCTCACGTGTACTCGCAGGGGAGCCGGAGCTCATTATAATATGCAAAGCTTATCCAATCATAGCAGTGGGCGTTTACTTCCAAGTCTTCAGTACGGCACGCCCATAAAAACCGAGCGTTCCATGAGAGAGGCTCAAAACCAGGGTAGAAAATATCCTATTACTTATTCATTACGATGTTTTTGAAAGTAAAAACCATGTGAACGTCATAAGTTGACCTCAGACAACAGTATAAAAAAAATAAAAAAGCCAGTTCATGACACCATGTGTATATGCTTTAAACAAGAGTTTGCTCAAACTAATCTCAAACTTACCTGGGTAGCAAATAAAACCGGGTTCATGCAACAGGCCACTGGGGTTCCTTGTTGGCTTGTAGCCCTTGTGTTTCCCTTGTTCCTTGTTAGTGGATGTTTGCACGGCTGGGGAGTAACAAAATATATGTATCTTGGTTACTAATTTAAAATACAAAATTTGAGTAACTGTATTTCATTAGTTACATTTTAAATGGGTGGTAATCAAATTACAGTTAAAGGTATTTTAGATTACCAAAGTTATTACTTTAATGTCATTTATTTTATTCAAACATTAATGTAAACTGTAACAGGCAATTAATGTACACAGCAATTGGTGATTCTTAGACTCTGACAGTCTGCAAAAGTATCCTAAGCTACAGTTCTGCTCATAAGTTTCATACCCCTTGCAGAATATGCAAATTTTTTATTATTTTAACAAAATAAGAGGGATCTGGGAGCATAAAAATCTCATGTTACTTTTATTTAGTACTGTCCTGAATAAGCCATTTCACATGGATGTTTACATATACTCCACAAGACAAAATGGCAAATGTATGCAAATTGCCACGTTCAGAAATATTGACATACCCTTGAATCTTAACTGTCTGTTGTTACCTGGATAATCCACTACTGTTTTCATGTTTCATGTTAAGTAATTTGTTTAGGTAACTGCGATTCCCTTTCGTTCAGTCACTCCGAGTAACGTCAGTGACTGACGAATGGCGAAACCCCCATTTGTCAGTCAGTGACGTTACGTCTCCGTTCCCTCCTCAGGGAACGAGGGTTACATACGTAACCGAGGCCAATCCAATTCAAAAAGTTTACACACCACAGATCTTAATGCATTGTGTTGCCTTCTTGAGCATCAGTTTTTTGTTTGTTTTTGTTTTTTAGATTATCTGCATTTTTTGCTTCAAGAAATATTATGGAAAACGATGTTGTTTAAAATAATATGCAGAGGAATTCCAAACCCTATGTTTGGTAGTCCCTTGTGTCACACACCTTATTAGTATTCTGAAGTATTTAGATTAAGTTACAAAACTTGTGTACACTAAAGAAATACATTACAAATTACTTTTTAAAGCATGTATTTTGTAATCTGTAGTAAAATAAATTTTAAAAGTAACCTTCCCAACCCTCAATGTAGATCAGGGATGGGCAACTTCGGTCTTGGAGGGCCACTGTTTTAGCTCCAACCCTGATAAAACCTCACCTGCCTGTAGCTTTCTAGTAATCACAAAGCCCTCGATTAGCTTCTTCAGGTGTGTTTGATTAGAAAGAATTGGAGCTAAACTCTCCAGGATCAAAGCTGCTCATCCCTTTGAGTTAAGGCCGTTACATACTCCGCAAGAACAGAGAAAAAAAGTTCTCGCTCCCAGGGCTGCAAGAACAAAATGACGTCATTTTGTTCTTGCAGCCCTGGTTTGAGAGTTCTCGCAGCTTGTTCCCGACACATCATCTGAGCATAACTTTTTTTTGTGGGTGTCCAAGAACTATTATGTGGTTGGTCAGAAATTTTAAGTGGGCGGGGTTAATGGGGAGAAACAGACGTGTTCGGCACCTGCTTTTCTCGTGAAGCATGGAATGTCCTGGCCAGAACGAACTTTGTTCTTGTTCTTGCCACCTCGAGAAGACGAAAAAATGTCTTTGTTCTTGTGGAGTATGTACCAAGCTTTAGACGTATGTGCTTGCGTGTGGGTCGTTGTTTGTTGAACCAGGTGGCTCTACATCAAGCATGTCAATATGAGGTGAGAGCTGGGTCAGAGAGAGAACTATATGCCACATTAATCATTGCACACCATGTTTACAGACTAGAAAAGTCTTAAATGAAGCAATTCAGTCACGCCGTTTTTAACAAATGAATAGGCCTAGTACATATTTACTCTGAAAGCCTGCAGACTAGTGCATCATGAGACAAAGTAAACTGTGATAAATCCTCAGGTGAACCTGTGATTTCAACACCTCTAGTTCACACACAAGCATGTATGAGCAGACTTATGATACTCAATTACCATTTCACACAGGTTAAAGAAGGTAACTGAGAAAGTTTCTCAAAAGGTGGCAACTGTGGTGTTAATGTGGTGTCCAAGCTCTGGAACAAACTAAAATAACTAACTATCCCTTTAATAAGAGTTTGAATAGAAATTTATACTAAAAAGAACTTGTGACTAAACCTTGTAACTCCAGTGGATCCTCAAACTGTCGGCAAAACCTCACAAGGCCAATTCACACTGCACCGACATTTTGAATTCATGATTGGTTGACTGCCAAATTAAAATATTAAAGGAATAGTTCACCCAAAAATGAAAATGATCCCATAATTTACTCACACTCAAGCCATCCTAAGTGTATATGACGTTCTTCTTTCAGGTGGGGGGTTAACAAAGGCCTTCTGAAGTGAATCGATGGGTTTGTGTAAGAAAAATATCCATATTTAAAACTTTATAAAGTAAAACATCTACCTTCTCACAGTTCAAAACACGTCCGACATCATCATCGTGGCAGTTAGGGGAGAGCGGGGCACAACCTAACACTTTTTGACTTTCTCAGTTTGTGTAAATCCACTTGGGGTTCAGAGTATTTATTTTTTCCCACATTAATTTCCCACATCTAGTACAATTTTGTGGTTGTTTCATTAATACAGTTAATACTTTTTTCTTGATTTACCCCAGAAAGAATGGAAGTGAACTGTGACAACATGCCCCATGGGTGGGGTACATTATAACATGACCAAATGACAGCTTAAAATGTTATCCGATATAATAAAAAATATCCAAGACAAACTAAAATATTGTGTCACAAATACAATTATTAACTTTTTTGAAATAAAATAATGGCATTATTTAATTATTACATTTTTTTGAGTTTGACAACAAACACGTCGCTAAATACAGCTATTCAGCATAGTTAAAAACATAACAATAATTAATAATTTCTGAACGGTGACTCTCGGTCATTATTCACCCTTTTCTCATGGTTTCTCAAAAGAATTCATAAACGTATAGAATATAATAGTGTAGTTCTAACAGGGGCTCATTGTAACGCAGTGTGACAACATGCCCCACCTGCACAACTGAGATTTAACCCCGGCTCGTGTCTTCTGCTGTTAGATCAGCATTAAAGAACCATCTCAACTGTTAAATAGATATACACGATTAAAATAATATCATAATAAATAATAATAATAAAGATTTGTCTCATTTTAAATACACAAAAACAAAGATGAAAAATAAACTTAAGAAATTTAATTTTGCTATGGTTGAATAAATGTTCAGTGATGTCTAAGATTTCTTAATTTTGGTGCATTTTTTTCTCTAAATAATGTTGATATGGCAACTAGTAAATGCGCAAAGCTTCGTCATCCTGGCATGTGTGGAAAGTGTTAAACCATGCGTGTTACAACTAACCCCGCGCTCCCCTACGCTTCCACCGGAAGCTAGATATTTTACTTTATAATGTGTTAAATATGTATTTTTTTCTTACAAAAACTCATCGAGTCTCTTCAGAAGGCATTTATTAACCCCAGATGATGGATAGGACTACACTTTTTGTGGCTTCAAATTTTGGGCTCCAAAATTCACTGCCATTATAAAGCTTGGATTAGCCAGGACATGTTTTAATATAACTCCGATTGTGTTCATCTGAAAGAAGAATGTCATATATACCTATGATGGCTTGAGGGTGAGTAAATCATGGGCTAATTTTCATTTTTGGGTTTGAAAAACCATTACATTTTTCCCTTTTTAAGCGGAACAATTTGTTTTCGTTCTTTGAACAGGTTCAGAGCCCAGATTATCGATTAAGATGTATTTTCAAGCGGTTTCTTGCACTATGATCTCAAAACACTTTTACCACAAATGTATGATTTGTAAATTAGTCTACATTTCGACGCATCAAATAATGCGTATATGACCTGTCTGACAGAGTTAGCTACTCGGTAACTCACCTGGTAACTTACATAGCGTCGCAGTTGCGAGGAGTAACGTTAGAGCTGACGAGTCCGTGAAACGCTCCACTAAAGAGCTCACATAAATAGGAAGCTAAAACGGCATGGTTACTTCAGCAAACACTTATTTATCTCACATTTGTTTTTGCTCACTATTTCCGAACTGCAGTGATGTAGGCCTAAGCTACAACCAAAACGTTACCTTACCACTATCACGTTCATCTGTTTCGGAGAAAATAGAACTGTGTTTTTAGCGCCACTCATTGGACATTTCACTTAGAAAATGTCGCGAAATCTATTTGATTGTGAATATTATTTTACAGGAGTGAAGCCACAGGCAGGGGTTTCCCTTTCCCGTTCCAGGCAACCCGTGTTTTTCCAACCTTCTACCCGTGAAAGTGCACTGGAACGCCAGTCAAACCCGTGACTTCCCACCCGTGAACTCGTACTAGATCGATGTACTCCCAGTTACGCGCTCTGACGTCACATAGCCCGTGAAACAACAATGGCAGCCCCTATGGATGCGGTACCAAATACATTTCAAAATATACAAATAGCGTAAAATAAAAGATATAACAGTTTCACTAGCCTTATGCGCCATTTTTTCCTCCTCCGTTTCCTTCAAATAAGCAAGGAGTAAGCACCTGTGGCGATATAAATGATTGTAAACGAGTAAACGGTCCGCCATGCTTTGTTTACATCTAGCTACCACAATTCCTTGCGCTCAGGCAGTTTGGCGTGACTTTGCCTGGAACGCTACAAAGTCGCGAGTCGTGGTTTGAAGTTGTAACTTACGGGCTCAAAAACCTGCCTGGAATGCAGCATAAATATATGAATTCAAGCATTCATACTCAGAATGTCACATTTCATTGATCGATCACAGTGACGTATATGAAGCAATTTTAATTTATGCACATAAAACAAGCAAACAGAGTTTTACAAGTAGAAAAGAATTAGTAGAAATTGAAAAAGTGTATTCCCAAGCACATCTCCATGATGGATGGATGGTTAAGTTATAAGTAAAGTCATTGAAATGTCTTAAAATGAAAGAAACTAAAACTGAAAAAGCAGTTGTTGTTTTTTTTTTTTTTTTTTTGTATAGATAATACTCTTTCCTCATTAAATCTCAAACTACTAAACATCTAAACAATTAAAAACATGTTGATATACAAATGTTCTATGTTTTACATAAAGGTCCTGTAATGTTTCACATTCTCTCTTTTTGCAGACCTTACACCACATAAAGACAAATGTTAATATGACAATTAATATCTTGTTTTGGTGACTGAACAGGGTTACTTTGAAAGACTTTTTTTTTTTTTCCCAGAATAGACTCGTCTATAAAAGCTACACTGACATACGCGTCATGAAAAGTGTATTGTACAACAAAAACAAGAGATTTCCACCACTGCTAAGCGCTCGACTAACAAGTGCCCCTATACCGAGAGATACGTGAACACATTTTTCAGAGACCTTGGTATTTACATATGGATGGTTGTTGCAAAACCCTATTTGAGGGCAGGCAGGTGCACTGGAGACCACTGTAGGTCCTCAGTGAGGCACAGGGGCTTCTGATTCGGCACAGGAGACAAAGCAGTCTGAGAAGGCTCCACCCATTTAGGACACAGGCCTCGCCCACAAAACACTGGAATGCGACCAACCATGCAAAAAGCAACGATAAAGAAAAACACATTAGATGAAGAATCATGCAAATCGTCCATGTGCCATCTCTACAGCGAGAGTTTATCGGCGTCACGGTTGAATCAAATCGCCTGCTTTATTTGTTCATCATTGTTCAATTTCATTTAGTGATGTCCACACAATTGAAGAGCATGATGTCCTTGTTAACTCTGAAAATGGTTCTGTACAACTTTATTGGCATTTGATGATAAAATGGTCCCACTTAACATGTCTTTTTATTTATCCGGGCAAGCAACCCACAAAGAAAAATAAAATCACTAGGTGCTGAAGTTGATGAGGTGAAGATGACTGGAATCACAGATCCATTTTTAAAAGTCGTCATATGTGTTGACGTCGGTGAAGTATGCGTTGGTATATGTTTTTCCTGCTAGCTGAGGGTTGAAATACTTATTTCTTTCCTCCAGGATCAAGTTATTCTTATTGAAAGCCTGCGGATGAGAGAAAAAGGTGTTTTTAGAAACGCATAACAGAACAGAAATTTAAAATACTTTTTTGTTTTGCATCATGGATGAAAAGTCAGACTGTATTGGGTTGTGGATCTAGGCAAAGAAGAAATCAAATCACAAATCACTTGAAAAATTCAACAAAAATCTTGCTTTGAGACTGAATGATGGTCAAACCATGAAGAGGGTTTAACAAAAGACTGATCCACTATATATTACTAACTTAAAATATCGGCCAAGGAAGTTAGTATCATTCACAGAAAAATAAAAAGAGCAGTCAAAACGTCACAGCATCAAGACAACATGGAAATGGCTTTTTATTCAAAACCAGAAATTAATTTTTGCTGTTTCTGCCACCCATATGCTCAACATGCAGGTTTCATTGTATCTCTGTATCAGCCACTTAAAGTTGATTTTTAATAAAATAGTTTTTATTAGATAAGCAATTAAAAATGACTGTCATTTTTTATTATAAAATACTTATTAAAATAAATTAAAAATAGTCTTGGTTTAATGAATGAAATGAAATTTAAAATGACTTAAAGGGATAGTTCACCCAAAATTGAAAATTAGCCCATGATTTACTCACTCTCAAGACATCATAGATGTATATGATTGTGTAACACAATCAGAGTTATATTAAAAATGTCCTGGCTCTTCCAAGCTTTATAATGGCAGTGACTGTTGGGTCATTTTGGAAGTCCATAACAGTGCATCTATCCATCATATAACTGCTCCACATGGCTCAGAGGGGTTAATAATGGCCTTCTGAAGCGAAGCCATGCATTCGTGTAAGAAAACTATCCATATTTAAAACTTTATAAAGTAAATGATCTAGCTTCCACCAGATCGCCTTCCGTATTCAACTTACGGAAAAAGTGAAGTGCCTCCCGCAGTTCAAAATGCTTACGCCACGTCTGACAACATTGCACACCAGCTGCGCTCGTCAGGCGTAGCGTAAGCATTTAAAGCATTTAATGTGTGGAGCACGTTAAACGACGGACAGATGCACTTTTATGTGCTTCAAAAACAGAGCCACAATCACTGCCATTATAAAGCTTGGAAGAGCCAGGACTTTTTTAATATAACTCCGATTGTATTCGTCTGAAAGAAGAATGTCATATACACCTATGATGACTTGAGGGCGAGTAAATCATGGGCTAATTTTCATTTTTAGGTGAAAAATCCCTTTAAGGTGAGAAGGTTTATATTTTAAAAGGTTAAATATAAACAATTAATAAGATGGTTATTTTAAAATGTTTATCAATTGTTTATCATTTATAGTCTTTTTTAAATTGATAATTGAAAGAAAGAAAAACAAGGTTCATAAATATTAAAAGTTGCATTTGAAGCATAAATATAAAAAAATAAAAATAAGGTGTTTGTTTCAAAATGCTTATTAAAATAACAAAATGCAAAAAGATATTTAAAGATAATGATGAAAAGGTATTTATTCAGTTCAGTCTTTTGTAAAACGGCAAAGTCGCCTACATAATTAGAAGAACAATTAAAAGCAAATGTTACAAAGCTGTAAGCTAAAACTGAGCTCAGCGGGGTGGCAATAACAAGCAAGCAAAATAATAATTTAGAAGAAAAGACTAATCCGATTTACAAGGTAGAGAATAAAAGAGATGGGGAAGGGGGGGAAACGCATGCAACAAAATGGTAGTAGACACAGCCATAATCACGACACCAAAATTACACTGCCTTCTCACAAGCCTGAGTATCTGCTTTGTGGGATGATGGGAAATGCTGGTGACATATGCAGACAGAACGAATGGGCGAGCACACCTGCCACGTACACGAGGGTCAGGGGAAGGAGAAGGGATTCGCGAGAGGTCTGAGAGTCAGAGGAGAGGATGGTAATGCCGGTCAAGAGTTAGTAGAAAATCTCCAGGCCTCGAGCTACACCAGTGTTAGAAGACAAAGGCTGGCAAATGTGGTGCTCATCCAAAGGCAAGAGAACGGAAACGTCAGGCTGAAAAGAGGAATGGAGCACAATCATCCTCAGGGCAGCAGGAGACGGAAAGAAGGCCTGCACTGTCGTTTATGGTCTATTTGTGAAGCTATCATTAAAGTCAACATGAAACGGCCCTTTTACTTCCTTAATGTGAAACAGTAATTAACCATGCGGGAGTTGATTTTATCCATCATGTTGTTTCATATCAATGGTCAATTGTGGCAGTCTATTTAGCTCCTAAAACACCAAAACTCCAACTTTTAAGCAGGATTTTTGACCGGGATGTAGAGGTTTAATGTCAAGCTCACTCTTAAAAGGATCATGGCATTAGTAAATGTATTGCTATTTGCTATTACTGTAGTAACCTTTCAACACGGTCTCACTCCTATTCGTCACACTTGGTCAGTTCCCTTCTGCGTCACTTTTTTAATGCACAGGGTACCCCTTTAGCGTTGTTTTTCGACATGCAGTACTCCATTGATTTCAATGAGAAACCTTTGGCGTCATATACAGACGTGTTGGGCATGGTTATCGTCATGATGAAACTATACATTGGGTTATGATTTTGCCATTATGACATGGAGTGTGATTCTCAGCATAATTTTATTTACATTTATTTTCTTTTTTTTTCAGACACGTTTTGAACACGTAACCCAACCTCATCCCTAAACCTACCCATTTGTGTATTATAAAAAACAGGATATAACAGGCAGATGCGACTGCAGCCACAATTTATTCAAAAAGTACAAATATTTCAAATGTTCTGAGGCCAAACGATTGATTTGTGTGAGAAAATCCCCAAAAGCGATCGAGTCCATCCACTGAAGATCATGAACACATTTCAAAAATTGCCGCCCGAAGAAACGTTAGGTCAGCTTTTACAGCATTGGCTGTCATATGTCTCGTGACCAATTGCGTCATTACGTCAGCTTTGATTGTAAAATGCCATTGGCTCTCGTGTGTCTCGTGATGATCGCGTCATGCTAAAGAGTCGGGTGTATCATTTGAATGAGATATGACTGAGTGGAGTGTGTGTGTTCACGGAGCGGCGGGTTGCGATTAAAACATTAAGATCAACTCTGTTCTTCACATAAAGATATCGTATGACTTCAGAAGACTTGGAATGCAACATGAGTTAATACTTTTATACTGTTTTTGGTCAGGTTTTGCAATAATACAATACAATAAATGCCTTTTACGAGTTTTATTGTTGAGAAGTGGGTATGTTTAGGGTAGGAGTGGGGTTAGTTCCTCCAAAATATAAAGCCTATACATATTCATGAAATCATGTCTACTTTTACAAATTCAAAGAATTAAATGCGTCTTGATCTGATGCATTGGGCAAACAACTGAAATCAATGGAGTAACCTGTGCACTGGAAAATGACACTAAAGGGGTACCCTGTGAGTTAAAAAGTGACGTTGAGGGTTCTGACCAAGAACACTTTTAGGAGTGAGACCTATTGAGCCTTTTATTACACAAAGGGATAGCGCATCCAAAAAAAAAAAAATAATGTAAAAAAATTGTCATAATTTACTCTCTCATTTCTTATCCATCCATTCAAAGTTCACACAACCAAAACTTTTTATACATCAAAAAGTAATCCATATGACTATGGAATTTATCTCTTTAGAAGACTTCAGTTCATATGGATTACTTTTTGATATGTGAAAGTTTTGGTTGTGTGGACTTTCACTGATGGACATAAATAATTAGAGAAAAAAACTTCATTGAAGATGAATAAAAGACTTATGGGTTTGTCATGCACTGTAAACCCTAACACTCAAAATAATTGATTTGAGTAGAGCCAACTCAAATTAAACAAATTAGTTCAAACATTAATTTTTATGAATATTTAGAACTTTATTTTTCTTTTGAGTTCTTAAAACTGACACATTTTAAGTAATCTGAATTGTTTCATTTTTGAGTTTCATGAACTTGTTTCTTTTAATTTAGATTAACTTAAATTTAACTGAAACTGGGCTGGGATTTCTATTTCCCAGCATGCTTTGCTATGACACTTGAAAGGGACATTAAATGCGTAAATTGTTATATTATGGTTTTTTTTGTGTGCAAGATTAAGTTCAGTGGGATATTTGGTAGAGTTTAATATTTTGTTATGCTAGTTTAGAAGAGTTTCTGTCATGACTACCATCATGGTAGTCTCACGTAGCCAAACCTTCAGACTGTCGGCAGAAGGTCTGGACTCTATCGCAGCTTTCATTGGTCGAGGACCGCCCAAAAGGACGTTTGACTGACATGTAATGCAACCAATCACAGTTCGTTTTGTTCCCCATCATGTTTAGGGGCGTGAAAATATAAAGTCGATGTCCCTGCAATAAAAGACTGGCGTGCAAGTTTACTGCAACAATGGCACCGCAAACTTCACATACTTTTGAAAATCCAGCGTTTAGTTGACCCTGGTAAGCGCTCATTGTCACAGTTGTAAACACGATGGCGTTCTTCCTCCACGAGGGAGTTTAGAATCATGGCATTTGTTTCCAGACGGACCATTAAAGAACGCTACACACTCGTCTCGCGGACATCCTGTAGAATTCAACCAATCGGATGACGACTTTGAAACTCCTGAAGTGTTTCCAGAGAAGAATGCCATATGCATCAGACGTTCAGCCAACGGTCCGTGGGCGTGATGTCTGGGGCTGAGACTACCATCATGGTGACGAGTGGAGAATGAGTTTAGTTTGAGAACAGATATATCTTAAATGTATTATATTGCTGTCCTCATTCAGCAAGTGCTATGCTATGCTAATGCTACTAATGCATTGTGTAACCATTTAGCAAGTTAACATTTATTGAATTAGCTAGTTAAAGCTAGTTAAAGCTAGTCATGTTTCCACTACTAAAAATGTGAGATTACATTATATTTTTAAGTTAAATATATGAATTAGATTACTCAAATATTTTAAATGTATGATTACAAAATAAAAATCTGCATGTTCTTCTTACTTAAACTTCAAATTTCTTAACTTAAAAAACTTGAGGCAACTGAATTTTTGGTTTACAGTGTGAGGGTGAGTAAATGATGACAGCATTTTCATTTTTGGTTGAACTCTCCCTTTAACTTCTTACGTTTCCTACAGCAGAAGCCTAAAACAATGTCAAACCAGATCTTTGGCTATTAGTTAACATTATTTTTCTTTTTAACAAGGTCTAGGTGACTTCATTTTGATGAAATATTATAAATATGTTTTTTCTTTGAAATAACATATTGATGAATCATGCACAGAACCATGTAATAAGAAATTAAATATGGGCAATTTTTATGTCATGTTGCCTTTAAGGATCCTGTATGGGAAAATGTATTCCATACTTACAGTAACAAACTGACAGCATTCAGAAGAAGAGAAAAACAATATGACAAGTAAGTTGTGCATGGCAATAATATTGTGTAGCCTTGAAGGTTCATTCATTCTTGTCATCAGTAGAAATGAAGCTGAGCTGGTGACTGTCTACAGTCTCAGGACAGTAAAACAAAGAGCCATTTGCTATATTACCCTTCTGGGCTCGGGGTATTGTTTAAGTGATGCTATTCTATTGCAGCATCCAGCTGATGAAATATGCAACTTCACAAAAGTGTCTGAACAAGCAATAACTGAAGAGCACTTTCTGTAATTAGTCATGAGTCTTTTACATTCAAGTCTAATGAAGCCTTAACTGTCTTTCTGACTAAATGTGAAAAATGATGGCGAGCTTTATTTTTGCTGTGCTTATGAAAAAAATTATCCATGTGACTAAATCTCAAAGTGTATTGCATAATGCATTATGTAATAAAAAAACCCAAAAATTTAAGGAAAGATAAATTTTTCAGGGTTAAAGCCCACTAACAGCAATAACATTCTCAGAAAAGTACTGACATGAGCTGCATATTGGTTTCTGATTTCATTTGAGACAATCTCACACAAACACTGAGTGTACAAACTGAATCAAAACTTTTCAAATTACTTATGAGAAAGCAGTGTATGAATGTATGAACTGATTTAGACACAAGACAGAGTCTCACACACACACAGACCACATACTGGATCCTTCGACTTATTTCTAGAAATAAACAACATTTTCGGATAGTATGAGTGAATAACACCCACCTTAATGGCTTCAACTGAGTCGTACTTGTCCAGTTTGTTGATGTGGTTGGTGATGCTGGTGTTGAGGGGGGCGGCAGAGATGGGATGGATGACTGTGGCATCATGGGACTGCTGCTGGTATCTCTGACAGTAAGTGTACACCAGTAGGGTCACCAGACAGCCGAGTATGGAGCTGCTCAGGCCCACGGCGATCATGTGGAACACATTGAAGTCTGGCAAGAGAGGCAAAACAACTAAATGATCTGACGCAAGCATTGATCCTACAGCCAGTGGATATAAATCACCCATCACCTGAGCCAATTAAACATTATAGTATTTTACAGTCAGTATTGCTGTTGCCATGAATCTGCATGAACAGCCAATTAATTATGGCATAATTGCTATAAATGGAAAAAATGTACTATGACAAACCATTCCAAATGCGCATTTGTTTAATGGTTTCCCCGAAAAGCATTGAGGCACATTGTCTCTGCAATCAGTGTGTTGAACATCCGTTTTGATGCACACTGGATAAATTGCAACAAGAATTATGTTGTTCTCTGGAATACTGGATTCTGATTGGTCAGCTGTGACAGTGAGCAGTCAGATGTGTTTGTATAATAAACACTGAACCTTATGTTTCACTGCTGTTCATGGAAACATCACTGCTACTTTCATCTCTCTTGTATCACTCTGCGATTTTTCTCTCTGGCCCTGTTTACACCTGGTATTAAGATGCGTTTTGGTTGACAGGATCACAAATAGAGGAGGGAGACACATTCCCGTTTATGCTTGGTGTTTGTCCACTTTCGATCACTTCTGTCCTGATTTCTTTGAGGGGAGGGTCTATGGGCGGGTAAATGTGTGGGCTTTTTCAGATCTTTCGATCAAATCGACAAAATAAGCTTGCACAATTTACAGCTTTCATTTCTGCTCTGACAGCCGCAAGACCACACTGAATGCTGTGTGTGTGTGAGTGAGTGAGTGAGTGTGTGTGTGTGTGTGTGTGTGTGTGTGTGTGTGTGTGTGTGTGTGTGTGTGTGTGTGTGTGTGTGTGTGTGTGTGTGTGTTAGAAATCAGGAATGTGAGAGAACATTGTGCTTGGTACATTTTTCGTCTTCAGACCAAACTTGGATCTTCAGCCGACAAAGTTTAAATCCTGTCTGTCAGTAGGCGGAGAGCAGATGGTCTTTTCTGTCTGTTCAAACACATTCAACCACATGAGCGAAACTCACTATGAAAGCATATCCGGTTGAATGCGTTTTCGACTACACCTGGAAGTGGTCGAAAGTGGACAAGCTCAAAACATTTAGACCCTGTTTACACCTGTATTTAACATCGTCTATTCATGATCCGATCGACCAAAATGCATCTTAATACCAGGTGTAAACAGGGTCTCTGTTATAAAATTGACCTTGGAGGACTTCATTTTAATATAAACTACCGCTCACTATGTTTTTGAAAGAAGTCTCTTATGCTCACCAAGGCTGCATTTATTTGACAGTAAAAACAGTAATATTGTAAAATATTATTACAGTAGAAAAACTTTTTTAATACATTTTAAAATGTAATTTATTATCAAAATATAATATAAATATAATCAAAGTCTTCAGTGTCACATGATCCTTCAGAAATCATTCTAATATGCTGATTTCTCAAGAAACATTTCTTAATATCAATGTTTGAAAAGTTGTTTTGTTTAATATTTTTGATATTTATTTATATATTTTAAATACTGAAAGTTCAAAAGAACAGCATTTACTTGAAATAGCAATCTTTTGTAGCATTATGAATGTCGCAACATTCACTTTTGATCAATTGAATGCATCCTTGCTGAAAAAGAAATCCACAAAAAACATGGCTTTTTATTAGCAGAAGCTTTCAGTTGATCTAAGCTAAGCTTTAAGCTAAGATAATAATAACTTTAACTTGAATCAATATTTCATGTCCATGCATTTATTTATTTATTTGGCAAGTAGGCGTGTACTAAATGAGATAATGTACAGTCAAACCCCAGCAGACTGACATAAGGCTGCTTGTACACTACTTTTGTAACACTTAACATTCACTTTTAATCAATTTCATACATCCTTGCTGAAAAAGAAATCCACAAAAAAACATGGCTTTTTATTAGCAGAAGCTTTCAGTTGATCTAAGCTAAGCTTTAAGATAAAATAACAATAACTTTAACTTGAATCAATATTTCATGTCTATGTATTTATTTGGCAAGTAGCCGTTTACTAAATGGGATAATGTACAGTCTAACCCCAGCAGATTGAAGGCTGCTCGTACACTACTTGTGAGTCTGTATACACTGCTTACCTCCACACCATCTTTCCTCCTGACTTGAACGTGCAACAGATGTTTCTGAGGAAAAGGGGGAAAAATCAAGGCAGGAACAGGGAAATTAATCCGTCAGGCTGATAAATTAGATCTTTAGAAGTTTCAGAACATTATAGCACGCAAATTTCAAGCTCAAACTATTATCGCAAAAATTCAAAGAGCTGAATAAGGCACCTGCAACGCATTTTTATGATCAGTAATGGAAGTAAATGAGGTATAAAACTTTTCTAATGAGCTGTAATGGAATGTTACTCTGTGAAAGATAAGGGCTCTGCAGGGCAGACAATATTTACACAAGATTTACACAATAGTCTTAAAAATTCACTCCCTGCGCTACACTGTAATAACTCCCCTGACGATCATGTGTTTAGCTATTTCCATCTCTACAAAATGGTTGATCACATAATAACTCATTTTCAAGACGCTTATCATCAGAGCAGGAAGTACAGTTATTAAGATATGATCTTCCTACTTTCAATTAGTTACCTCATGTTTGAGTTTGTAAAACTGGTTGTTAGATGCAGCAGAAGTATCAGGTATTGCGTGTATGAATGCAAATGCTACATGAAACACATCGCTGTAATGCATTTGTTCGATCGTGCCACTTAGACAAGGCAGAGGATGAGAGGCTAATTATCCCTGCACTGCAGAAATCAATGGTTTGGTGTGTCTCGCATTACTTCTTGTCAATAAGGGAAGATCCTTGTTTGTCCAGGGGTCGATATGGCAAGTGTTTGGGTGTGTATATATGTGTGTGTGTTGTTTGTGTGCCCACCTGGGATGAAGTTGGAGATGGGCAGACAGGCACGTGTTTCACTGCTGTTGCCAGAGCACTGGTTGCCGGTAGGAAATAGGACGTCACAGTGCCGCAGGCGAACTTGGGACCCTGATGAATCACATGGGGACCATTCGGACCAATCAGACCAGCTCTCTGTACACGATGACAACAAATCCAAATCAGATGCAAAAAATGTAGAGGGGAGGAAATGTGAAGTGCCCATCTTATTTATTATAGTTTTACAGGTTTTAAATTATAAAATACATCAAGAAAGTCAGGACAGTATATTGGCTTTATTTTAATTGGAAGTTGACTTTAATGATGACAATTTTCTTAAATGTGACATACCTCTGCTTTAACATACCTTTAACATCTTAAAGGGTCATGAAACTTTTGCTTTTAACTCAACAAGAAATAACTAAAACTGACTGTATCAGAAGCCATTTGTGTTGTCTGTCTCCCTCTTACCCCTCCACTTCATAGCTTACCTTGCCACTTTTAAAAAAATATATTTTTTCAAAACTGGTGAGAACCGGTGCTGTAAAAGAGGGTTTTATGAGCCCTTAAACCAGCCCAAGATGGTTTAAGATGGTCTAGCTGCTCTCCCAGACTGGCCAAACTGGTCTTTAGCTGGTCTAGCTTTAGCTAGTCTCTCAACCTGGTAACTACCACAAATCCTTCTAAAGGTGCGGCCACAATAGTGAAATTTTGCATGCAAAAAAATCCATTGTCAATAACAGAGATATATGAAGCACAGATCACACAGAAGTAACTTACAAACGAAGCAGCTTTCTGTTGGTCAGTGTGGCGAATTTGCATGACCAACTTGAACATGAGCAAAATTTCCTTGGGGAATTTTATCGCCCTCACGCAAAACTCCCAATTGCACAAATTCATATGCAAAATTTTGCTGAGCAACGGTAAATGTGACCTTAAAACCCAGAAAACAGGGGCCAGATTTACGGTTTGCAGCCCTGCAGACCCTTATTTAAAAAGCTACTGTCAGGATTTACTAAATGCACGCTATGAAAAGTCGTGAACTCACATTTGAGTTTCCCTGTCAGACTGCTAAATTTATGGGCAGACAGTATTTAAATTAATCATGCAAGGTGATTTACTAAGGATTGCGGTAGTCAAATCAGTCGAATTTGCTGCATTATTTACCACATCACCACAACTCTACGTCAAACGGACTGTGCCAAAATCAGGCTGATATTGTGGAGTCTGAATCCGGCATTAGATTGCGGCAGCACGCAAATTTACCCTCTTTAGTGAATTTGGCCCCAGACCTGCTTGGCAAAATAGACTCTAGCAGGAAAGGCTTGAAATTGTGTTATGTGGTTATCGTACGAGGGAATTGATTAACTATTTGGCCTCTTAGCTAATTTAAACCAAACTCTACAACGGAACATAAAAAGGCTGAAATTCAGCTTAGGAGAACTTTCACACAGGGTCTTCTGATTAGCATTCCCCTCACTTATCCCGTCCCCCGTCTCCCGTCTCCCGACTGCACTGTACAGCTACACGCGAGCATGTAATGAATGGTGTGACAGATAGACCTGAACACAGCTAATAAAAGGTCACTCCGTAACCTCACTACACTTCTGGCTAATGGATGGACTGACATTTGAATACAAGCTCTCTTCTCCCATTCACCTTTCCGTGGATCAATGTGCAAGGTTTGACTCTGTCATCAATCGCCTTATCTTGCCCTCCTCTACTGCACTCCCTGCTGCGAGCTTATGCATATTATCTTCGTATCGCAAGCTCGGCTTTACCATTTGCTTTTCTATGATGTGTGACATTTTGATTTCCTCTTCTTTCATTCCCCCACGGGCCGCTTTAGACATGATACACAAAGAAAGGAAAGCAGGTACAAGACAAAGGCTTCCTATCCGAAAAAAAGTCATGTAATTTCCTGTTGGTGTCAAGGTGTGAGTGTGTGTGTGAGTTCACTTAGGTTGAGTTCATGCACGTGATAAAGTGAGTGTGTGTACCAGGGCAGGGTTGGATGTTACAGAGGGCCTCTTCAGTATGCAAACCCAGGCAGATGTCACCTCCATATGCAGGTGGAGGGTTGTTACAGGTGCGTGTGCGCATGTAGTGGCCTCCTCCGCATGTCACTGAGCATTTAGACCAAGGTGACCAGCACGACCAGCTCCCATCCACTGAAAGATAAGGAAAAGAGGACACTCAAATTACTACTGCGTTCATGTCATGAATAATTTTGGGACTAGTGTCTGACATTTCTTTCAGTAAATATTTTTTGGAATAAGTTTGAGGGTGATTGCAACTATAACTGTGTAATAATAGTTCATATTGATAGAGGCGAATGCATTTTTTCCTACCCCTTTTCACACTTGCTCAGATAAAGATGTTTAGTTTCATTAAATGTAAATGGGACATATAATGGAAAACACCATTTAAAATAAATAAAATAATTAAATTAAATTAAATAGTTCAATTGAAAATGTACACACAAATCACAGTTGTGATCTGAAAAACCAAGCCATTCAGAGAGTATCACATTTGTAATATCAGCACCCATTCAATATTCAGCAATTTAGTGGAATTGTTCCTCAGTTCACATTTGAAGAGATTTACCAATCATAGCATAGCTCATTTATATATAAAACAATGTTAAAAGGCCACTTGCCTGTTAAAATGCAAGAAAGGGGTAGAAAATATTCAGGCAGAAATAGCCTCTGATTGGATGTTAGGTAGGGTTTTGGGCATTTTTCTGCTGGCCAGGCTGGGAGACCAACTTAAACCAGCTAAGACCAGACAGTCATCATAGGCTGGTTTTTGCTGTCCCAGAAAGATTATGACTGTTTTTGATTATGAAACAATGACTATAAGTGGATTCTGAAGTGAATATGCTCCATTTAATTTAACCCTTAAATACATGACTTGTCATTCTTACATATTCGGGTCTTTAGCGACCCATATCTATATCTAACATAGATCTCTACTTGTAGCGATAATATATATATAAACTCCTGATATTAGAGTAACAATTACAGAAGAATACAATAAAGCTTATTTCGTTACCCTTTGGAGATCAGAAGCGTTCAGTTTGAGCAGATGTTTTATACTATCATCACTGTCCTCATCAGAGATCATTTCCCAGTTTATGCAGCATCTGGCTCATATTCACGATCTCACGCATATTCTCAAAACTCATTTCCAACGTCTTCAAAATCAATATTTTGTTCGCTGACAAATTCTTGACCAGATCCATCATCAAGTGACAGTGACACTAATATTTGAATGTGTTCAGTACTGAATGTTGTTCAGTGAATGTTCAGTGAATGTTCAGTGAATGTTGCTCGGCAGCAAATCACTGAACCATTTCAAGTTTTGCAGATTATAATTCTTATTGTTTCGTTTTCTGTCTGAGGTAACTGAGTGAAATGTCACTTCATCATTGCGTATCAGACATTGCCACCTTGTGGAATAAAGGTGAATTGCACTTATTTCGTCATTATAGATTAGTTTATTGTTGTGCAGAAAAAATATACGGGACCCTATACAATTTTTACAAAAAAAAAAAAAAAAAAAAAAAACTAGTGAAAAAACAGACATTCCATTATATATATATATATATTTTTTTATTATTATTATTTTTTTAATTTTTAACATTTATTTATTTATTTATTTTTTGTTATATTGTTTATAATGGATTGTTTTAGGAATACTAAGAAGGTTGATGCCTAACTTTAAAAAAATTAATGAGGAGGAGAGTAGTGAATAACGTCCCAGGTCGCTAAAGACCCGAGGTATGCATTTAAGGGTTAAATACACTATATTGCCAAAAGTATTGGGACACTCCTCCAAATCACTGAATTCAGGTGTTCCAATCAGTGTATAAAATCAAGCACTAGGCATACAGACTGCTTCTACAAACATTTGTGAAAGAATGGGTCGCTTTCAGGAGCTCAGTGGATTCAAGCATGTTACCGTGATAGGCTGCCACCTGTGCAGTCCATTCATGAAATTTCCACACTACTTAATATTCCACATTCAACTGTTAGTGGTATTATAACAAAGTGGAAGCAATTGGGAACGACAGCAACTGAGCCACGAAGTGGTAGGCCACGTAAAAATCACAGAGCGGGGTCAGCGCATGCTGAGGCGCACAGTGTGCCGAACTCGCCAAATTTCTGCAGTCAATAGCAACAGACCTCCAAACTTCATGTGGCCTTGATCATGAACCGTGTGTAGAGAGCTTCATGGAACGGGTTTCCATGGCCGAGCAGCTGCATCCAAGCATCACCAAGTGCAATGCAAAGCGTCAGATGCAGTGGTGTAAAGCACGCCACCACTGGACTCTAGAGCAGTGGAGACGTGTTTTCTGGAGTGAGGAATCACGCTTCCCATAAACACACTCCTAAACCTTGTGGAAAGCCTTCCCAGAAGAGTTGAAGCTGTTATTGCCACAAAGGGTGGGCCAACTCCATATTAAACCCTACAGATTAGGAATGGGATATCATTAAAGTTCATGTACATGTAAAGGCAGGCATCCTAAAACTTTTGGAAATATAGTGTAGATCCAGGACATTTATGCATATAATACCTCAATATTAATGAATGACGTTACCTCTAATACAATCACTACAATGAAATCATCCAGTATCAAAACAAGCTAAATCCTTCTGCGCTTGTGTCATGAATAATATTGGGACTAGCATCTGACATTTCTTTCAGAATAGTGAAAATATTTTTCAACTATAAATGTGCGATGATAGTTCATATTGATAGCTCATATTGAAGTGTGTGTTTATATAACATCCATTTATGGAAAATGATCTGTGAAAACAAGTCATTCAGAAAGCATGCACATTTGTAATATCAGAACTATTATGAACCATTATGCTTTAGATATCAGAACCTATTCAACATTCAGAAATTTGGTGGTGGGGCTTTACTCATTTCACATTTGAAGTAGTTAGCAAACCATAGCATAGCTCATTTACATATGAAACTCTTGAAAAGAAAACTCTTGAAGAGCCCGTTGAAAGAGTGAGAGAGGGTAAAAATAGTGATATAAAATAATTCCCTACTGGGAAAAAAGGTGATCATGAAACAATGCTTATAAGTGGACTTTAAACCATTTAATTGAAATATATCCAGGACATTTATGCATCTAGTACCACAATATGAATGAACGACATCGCCCTGGTTATCTCTGACACAATCTAGTGTCAAAACAAGCTAAATCCAGATGCTGAGACTGCTAAGAATTGGATGAAAAGAGAGGCTGTTCACACAATCTGCTCCGGAGCCCTTGCCTTTCCCTCGCGCTCTCACACTGACCCCTGCTCTAATTAATGAGGCTAAACGAACCATCAATTCACTCCCTCCCCTCTTCAGCGAGTGCCAAGCTCAGGGTCATCAACCTCGACAACTGGGGGAACAGAGAACAACTAACAAAACACTATGACTGCCTTAGCACTAATTAAAGGAAAACAAGCATATACGGAGTCTCATTTTAAATTAGCATTAGCCCTGACAAGTTTGTAGAAGAGGGGTGAAAGCTTATGTCACTGACATAAACAGCTATGTTTAGTATAGAATATTAGCTTACCGATTACGGTATACTTCACAGTATAATGCCTACTATTAAAAACTGAATGCTAAATGGTATACAGTATAAGCAACAAATCCAATTTTTGTTTAAAATGTCTTAAAGGGATAGTTCACCCTAAAAATTAAAATTCTGTCATCATTTACTCACCCTCATGTCGTTCTTAACCCATAAGACGTTAATCTATGAAACACAAATTAAGATATTTTTAATTAAACCTGAGAGGTTTCTCCCCTCCATTGACAGTCATGGTAATCTAAAAGGTCATAAAGGCATCGTAAAAATTTAATCGAGCAGTTTAATCCATGTCTTGTGAAGAGACGATCACTTTATATGATGAACAGATTACATTTAGAATTGGGTTCACATATAAACACATGTACACAAGCTCATGTGTGCATCACATGGCTGTACAGAGCAAACTTGGTTCTTGTGAATCACACATGCATGTTTGAGCTTCTGTGTTTACAATGTGTGATGTGCTCTATGTATGTGTGTCAATCATTGTATCCTGTCTCTTCATAAGACTCTGATTAAACTGCTCGGTTCATGTAGATTTTTATGATTCCTTTAAGACCCTTTTGGATCTTGAAAGGTTTGGTTAGCTGCACCGTTAATGAATGGACAGAAAACTCCCAGGTTTACAAATATCTTAATTATTTCCCCGCCATTGACGTCATTTTCCAGCTTTGTGTTTTCACTGTTATACGGTAGGGGGCACTATAACATCTTCTGAAAGAGTACAGCATTTCCTGATCAGAACACAGGCGAAAAAGAAAAAGAAACAGAAACAAGCGATAACAAGCAATATGTAAGCAGATGCATATGTAAAACAACGTGATCATCAACATTAAACAGCATATAAATCAAAACGGCCTAATGTTACCTAATGAAATGTCGACTTAAGACGAGCTATAGGACTGTTAAGCTTTGGGGTGTTGATGGACTCGATCTACTCCATATGTGTTTTGATCATCCTTCTGAATGTCATCTGGATGTACAAAAACGTGATTTTCTCAGCCTTTTGCTCAAAATGTTGCTTTTTTATGAAACTTCCCCACATTTAAGTGTTGACAAAAAAGAATGCATGAAGCTAGAATAAAACAGTATTTTTAAAAAATATATATTTTATTTTAAAGCAGAGGCTCTATTACTCTGAACATAACTGAACATAAGTTGCATGTTCAGATATTCATACAACAAAATATTCATGAAACTTTTGTGAAAATGATCAAAAATGCTGGTGCTGACTGGCAACTTTTTTGCTTGTGGGGAAAGAGTTTATTTGTGTTTAGAAAATTAACCAGAGTCTTATGGGTTTGGAACGACATGAAGGTGAGTCAATTATGATAGAATTTTAATTTCTGGGTGAACTGTCCCTTTTTGGCAGTGTAATTGACTGGGTCCAGGTTTGACTTTATGTTTTATTTTATTTCAATAGATATTGCTATAATATTGTTATTATGAATTAAAAGGTCAAACATACTTTTTCTTGTCTGTTGCCTTTTGATGTCTCAGGATAGTGTCTATAAGGTTTTATGACTCACTGTATTTCACATATTTGGTGAAAAAACAGAAAAGCTAACTTTTTTTAAAAGGTACAAGTAAACCAAATATTGCATGTTACCATCTGTTATAACTTCTCTATCGCGAAAAATGATAAATCAGCTCATGTCGGCCACCGTGTGACTGATCATCTCATTTCACCTTTGTGGCCTGCGACAAGAAAAGATTCATTCGTTTCAGAGCCGCAACAACAGCAACCACGAGACCTCTCTCTGCTTCTCTCAAAACAAAATAATGCATTTCAAAGGTCTGATTTTGAAAGTGTAAAGATTTAGCTAGGCAGAAGGAACCAATAAAAGACACACAGTGAGAATACTGGTCACAGACAAGCTCCGGTTCAAAGACGCTTATGGAGGTGTAGAGCAATTTGATGTGTTCTTTTCCAAACTTCCTGCTGGGATACGCCTGATGAAAGTCATCTGTATTATTCTGTCGTCGTCTGTACAAAGGAGCTATTGAATCTAAGCTCTACAAAGACGTTTCATTGGAAGTAGGCAAGGACTGAATTAACTTAGTGAAGTGCAGAGCACAGTTACTGATCAACAGTGTGCTCAGATAGCTTGCTGTACAATTTGTTATCTGCCAATTTTATGAAATTTTAGCAGACATTCCTAATATGTTGGCAATTACTCCTGTAGAGAAAAACATCAATAAGGCTAATCAGGTCTTAAAACCTCTGGAGGTCTTTGTTAATGAAGCGGTCCCGCTGGTCTTGCTACTGTCACTTTATAGGAAATGTGTGATTTCCTGTTAGAAAACAGCTGCTGTAAAATTAAAACTGAGGAGCAATTAGTTTTCCAGCATATCATGAAGAGAGACTGCAAGACTCTATAAACTACAGTCTGCCCTGCTTTGATGGTTCGGGGTGACATTCATCTCCAAAAACAGGTTATTGATTCATTAGGATCGAAAACAAATTCTGCATTTCCTGATTGTGTCTTACTCACCGTTAGGTATCATAAAATACCCAAGAAGCACATTTCCATTTAGACAGCATATTTCCATCACACATAACGATGAGCACTCATTTAATTAGAGAGCTTTTCCCCTCCTTCAACTTTGGAGAGGGTGTACACCATTGTCACAAGCCTTTTAATGACTGAATCCTGCCTTCCCGTCGCTGCCGGTGTAATTAGCCTGAAATGTGATTACACACAACGATGCCACAGAGATTTCTCTCCATTTCCGCCGGCAAATTGGGGTCCTCGCACCTTAAAACAGAGAGATTGTCCTCCATGCGTACAAACACTGCACGAGAAAGTGGGTTATAGCTTTCCTTTATTGTTATATGTCTGAAATTCATCGTTATTCCCTGCACACCAGAAACAGACTGAAGGGGGATGGTTTGCATGATTGTCTGTACATTCTTAAAAATAAATGTTCCAAAAAGAATATTCGTACCGTAGTGGGGGTTGTTTCTTAAAAGAACAGTTTTTTTTAGTGTGAAGAACATTTAAAAAATCTAAACTTTTTTCTACTATAAACACTGTTTTGTGCATTGGAAAGATTGCATGGATGTTAAAAATGTTAAACCTTTCATTTTAAAGTGCTTGATATATTTGGAGAGAGAATGGATAAGTCTTTATTATATTTGTGTTGTTTGAGGTTTTTCAAAATAAACGTAAAATATGAATGTAGCTCTTTCCTTTTCCAACAAATAGGTGCTGGTGCTCTGCCAGATGATACTGTTAACCTCTTTCAGAAGATTTTCCATTAAGCCGAACTATGATATAACTGACTATCCTACCATATAACCGGTACCCACACAAACAAAACATTTCTGTCCTAATTCTACTGTGAGAACTTATTTTAACATCTAAAGAAAATTAATTAATCACAAATTGGTTTTGATTAAACATTCTCACATACACGATGAATAAAATGTATAGTTCTCAATTCAAATATATTATATTTTTAATTAACACAACTAGAAAACTAGAAAAAAGCTAACAACATTACACCACCATTCAAAGTTTTGGGGTCAATAAGATTTAAAAAAACAAAAAAACAAGAAGAAGAAATTAATACTTTTATTCACAAAATTTTGTTCACAAAAGTGAACTTTCATAATGTTACAAAAAGTTCTATTTAAAATAAATGCTGTTCTGAAAAATGTATCACAGGTTTCCACAAAAATACTAAGCAGCTCAACTTTGGAAACAGTATTATCAACATTGATAATAATAAGAAATCCTTAAATGCATGAATGTTTCGCCAATCATTACATAATTGGGTCTTTAGCGAACCGGATCTATATCTAACATGGATGGATCTCTACCTGTCGCGATAATATAAAATTCTCCTGATATTAGAGTAACAATTATAGAAGAATACAATAAAGCATATTTTGTTATCTTTTGGAGCTTGGAAGGGTTCAGTTTGAGAAGATGTTTTATACCATCCTCACTGTCCTCGTCATCGCTCATTTCCCAGTACCTTCAGCATCTGGCTCATATTCACGATCCCAAAATATTCTCAAAACTATAATTTTCAACATCTTCAACATCAATATTTTGATCTCTGACAGCTTCTTCACCAGATCCACCATCAAGTGACAGTGACACTAATGTCTGATTGCGTTCAGTACTTGCTCTCCATTAAATCCCTGAGCCATTTCAAGTTTTGCTGATGACACTTCCTATTCTTTTGTTTTCTGCCTGCGGTAACTATGAGTGAAACGTCACTTCAGCAGTATGTATCAGAATTGCACTTATTCAGTCATCAAAGATATAATTATTGTTGTGCAAAAAAACAAAAACAAAAACATTGGCGACCATAATGATCACAAATGATTGGGAAAACAGGCATTCTTTTATAATTATATATTTTTTCTTGTTATATTGTTTATAATGAATTGAATGAGGAGGATGGTAGTGAATGATGGCCCGGGTCACTAAAGACCCAGGGTATGTGTTTAAGGGTTAAAATATATTAAAATAGAAAAAAAAGTTATTTTAAATTGTAATAATATTTCATAATATTACTGTTTTACTGTATTTTTGGTGAACATAAGGGACTTAAAAAAAGGCCCCAAACATTTGAATGGTAGTTTCTTAGTAATTTATAGTTATCAATTCAAATATATGACATTTATAAATATCATTTAATTTCAGACAGTGAAACTGTGACAGTGACAACTCCATTGCCTGGAATTTGGCATTTTGTGACTTGTCACAAAAATATGAATGGAAAAAGTTGGAAAAGGTGCATATATGAGGACTCAGGGAAACAAACCTGGACATGGTGTAGTATTGCACTCCTGAAACTCTTGGGCAGGCCCGAGGCAGGTGATTCCTCCATATTTGGGTTTGGGGTTGGAGCAGGTGCGTTTGCGGTTTCGGACACCTGAGCTGCAGTCCCGACTACACTGGCTCCAAGGGCCCCAGACGGACCAACCTCCATTTACTGTTAATCCAGTGATACGTCCAGAACGCAGCAAATCTCCTAAAACAAGAATAAACACACACAACAAACAGGGCCAGTTAGCATTAACCTCATTAGACATACAGTACAGATGTACTACTTTTTAATTTGATGCTCTTAAACACTGACAGGATTTTCAATTTCAGAATTATTATTTCAACAAATGTAAAACATGAATTCATACCACCTAAATTGTATTTCAAAAGAAATATCTCTTTCATAGTTATTGAAGCCATTCACAACTATTAGATTATTATGCATTTGTGTTAAAGAAGATCTATCTTGTCATGCAGAGTGTTTTTGCAGCAGAGTATCTGTCTGCACTGTGACCTCTGTGTTTGTACCTCTGACCTTCAGGGAGATTCAACTGTGACAGTCCCTCTGAGCCACAGCCATTTATCCATTCTGAGCAGGCAGTAGCAGCGCTACATGGGTCGACCTATAATCTCTCCAGCACCAGAGCACGCAGCCCTCTCAAAGGTAATAGACTACTTCATAATCTACTCACACCTCAAAGCGGGGCACCCGGCTCTGATGGCTAATGGCAGGGGAACACAGGTGTCAGTGCATGCTAGACCCACAGGTAAACAAACCGTGCTGTGTTCAATGACTTTAACCAAGAAATGACGGACTACATTGATTTTTACCAAAGTATAAAGTCAAATTGTGGAATTGGATTTTGACTTTGCTATGCTCGCAGGTTGTTAAGATGCAAAGGAATGAAGACAAATTGCGATTAAATACATTAAAAAGTCAGCTCTAAAGCATACGCTCTGAACTTTCCCGACCCAGATTCTGTGATGTGTTAGACAATAAGATCAGTGGTTCATTTGCTGAGCGAGATGGGTGGCATTATATCCTGCACAATCAAGAAAATTAATAGCTCTTGTGGATTAGGAGTGTGGCTTTTATGCTATTCCCCAGAGCTGTCGTAAACTGTCTAGCGGTCACCCGCTCTTATTAAAAGTTAGGGGGTGGGCAATTAGAATCGACTCCCTGATGGGTCTGCATAGTGGGTGGTTAACGCCTATGCAAATACATATAATTACCTTGACATACAGCAATCCAGCGTTGCAAGAGGTAACTATGAAACAAATGGTCAACTAAACAGTGTGGGGCGCTCATAAATAGTGGTGTCTAAAAGTCTGAGACCACTGTAAAAATGTTTGTATAAAAATTGGCAGGATGCTCAAAAACCTGTGCAAGATGAGGAAAAGTGTGAGGTTGGTAAGATCTTTTAATGCTTTTAATCTTTTTAATGCAAATTATACTAATTTGTATTTTTAAACAATTCCATATTTAAGGAGAAAATTATATTCGTTTTTTAATTATTAAATATAATTAAATATATTTTTAATTATAAATTATATTATTTGTAATAATTAAATATAATTTAATAATTTTTAAATATATTATAAATTAAATTACATTATATTATTTTATATTATATATAGTATAAATTAATTATAAATGTAATTCTTTGTAATTATTAAGAATAATTTGTTATTTAAAATGCAAATTAAATTAATTTGAATGAAATATAATAGCTTTTCAATTACAAAACATATCATTTGTAATTATTAAATAAAATTTGTTAAATGACAATTTGAGAGAAAACTGAACTGAAAAATTAACATTTGGCTCTGTTTTGCTTTAATAACTTGAGATGCAAAAACTGTGTAAAACCTGATGATCTCCAGCATGATTCAAAAATCACTCATGTTTTTACTTCCTAGACGATCAATTTACATTCAGTTTTATATTTAATTTTGAACATCAGATTCTGTGACTCTTGGGCTTGACTGTAAAGGGTTGAGACCAGAATCACTGACAGTGAGATATTCTATTTTGTATCCAAGGACATGTGTGTGTATTGCAGCACAGAGAAAGCTGAGACCCTAAGGTCTGCAGAATCTTACTCTGAGTGGGATTCTAACTGATGACAGATCTGTGGGGAACCGACAGCAAATAGCCTTGGAGATATCAGGCGGTTCTCGGAGAAAAGAAAGAAAAAAGACTGATAGACAGAGATGGAGAGAGAGAGAGAGAGAGAGAGAGAGAGAGAGAGAGAGAGAGCCGTCCTTGCATCACGGTATTTAGATGAGAAAATAGTGCTAAAGTCACATGCAAAAATGATGTGCTATTGTTTCAGAGATAAATGAAGGCATCACTCATAGCCAAATTACAAACCTGGGCCATCATCAGTTACAGCCTCTGGCTTATGCTGCAGAAGAAACTCAAGGTTTTAAGATAAGTAGCCTGACTGTTAGGCAGCGTTTTCACTCTAGCCACTGCCATTACTCCAGCAAACAAATAGACATAATGGTGCATGTATTGATTTTTATTGTACTGAAGGTTAAGCGTTAAACACTTGCAATTGCACTTTCTAAAAGAAAAATGGTGCTGTATTATGAAGGTAGCTAAAGAACTCCCATTTGGTTTAGGCATTTACACAAGACACGTTCTTATGTTTCAGAATGGCTAGATGGATCACAAGTTCACAACAGAGAAAAACGCAGAGGTCTCATGGGCACAGCATCTTAAAGTGGACCTATTATACAAAATTAAAAGAATTTATGGTTTGAACATAAATGTGTGTCGCAGTGTGTGTACACAACCACCCTATAATGGTAAAAATCCACTCACTCCTCTTTTTTAATACCCATAAATCATAAACAATCTCTCAGAACAAGCCGTTTGCAGATTGTAGTTTTTGTGACTTCACATATGTTTAGGTCCCGCCCTAGACTGGGTAAACCTAGCCTTCTATCCTGCTTCTGTTACATATTTGTGGGGACCAATCACAAACCGGCTTATCCACCTGGTGTGCTATTGGCAGGCTTAACACAATAATGGATAGAGAAGTGATGGATCGTTGGTCTGATTGGTTGAAGGACTATCCAATTTCATACAGAGTCATTTGAATTATGACCGTTGATGGCCTCTTGTGGGCTGATTGGTTGAAGGACTATCCAATTTCGTACAGAGTCATTTGAACTATGTCCGTTGATCACGCCTCTTGTGGTCTTATTGGTTGAAGGACTATCCAATTGCGTACAGAGTCATTTGAACTATGCCCATTGATCATGCCTCTTGTGGTCTGATTGGTTGAAGGACTATCCAATTGCATACAGAGTCGTTTGAACCATGCCCCTTGATCACGCCTCTTGTGGTCTGATTGGTTGAAGGACTATCCAATTTCGTACAGAGTCATTTGAACCATGCCCCTTGATCACGCCTCTTGTGGTCTGATTGGTTGAAGGACTATCCAATTTCGTACAGAGTCATTTGAATTATGCTTGTTGATCACACCTCTTGTGGTCTGATTGGTTGAAGGACTATCCAATTTCGTACAGAGTCATTTGAACTATGCACGTTGATCACGCCTCTTGTGCAGTAGAAAATACAGCAGACTCCCCAGATCAATGTTCAGTCTTAAAAGATTGAGCTTGGTCTGGTGATAGTCAGACAAGCCACGCCCATGACTGCTGACGGACTCTACCCTATTAGCATAGACCCCGCCCTGAGTGATCTTGTAAAAATGGGCATAATAGAACCCCTTAAAAAACAGGATGGGATGCTCAAAAAACTGTGCAAGATGTGACAACAGATACCCTCAAAAGTTTGGGTTTTAATGTCTCTTAATTATATTTAATACTGTAAAATGTTACAGTTTAAACAACTGTATTTTAACATATTTTCAAATTTTGTAATTTATTCCTGTGATGGCAAAGCATCATTACTCCAGTCTTCACATTATCCTTCAGAAATCATTCTAATATGCTGATTTGGCGATCAAGAAACATTTCATATTAATATCAATGTTAAAAACAATTGTGATGCTCAATATATTGTTTTTGGAAATCATGATACTTTTTTTCTGTCTCAATGTAGCAGTAGCATTTTAAAGGAGATTAATTTAAAGATTTTTCTGAGAATTTATTTATTTATTAATTACCGTGTAAACCGTCTGGTACTGCTGGAAATTTGACCTTTAATAATGTCACAAGACAGAACTTTCAAACTTAAAAATGCTGGTAAATTAACTGATGACCATCAAGGTTTAAACAAATACAGCCAACAGTTTGTCAATGAAAGTGATGTTGTTATCTGACAATGTAATATATATTTAGATTATTCTATTCATTATAATTAAGTAAACTGAATGCAGATCACTAAGCAAAGCTCCTGAATCAGTGTGTAAATAATGACCAGCTGCTGCGGACTCTGATAATTTCTTTCATTTGCTTCTAAAAAGACAGCAGAGAAATCAAGGAACCTTATCTGCACAAAGCCGATTTAAATTGGCCTAATAGAAAAACTGGCATCAAATGTATTTCCAATCTGAAAATGTCAGCCATGGGCTGATACTACTGATCTTATTTCTTTCATAATGTTGATATTAAGCTGAGAAAGAGGCTCAGGCCTCAAAGGCTTGACAAAATATCAACATACACATGATTTCTAATTGACAAAGCCAAGGTGACTTGGTGACCTGCTAACTCACACAGCTGAATGTCCTTGTACTTTTTACAAAAAGTGTATTTTAATACTAATACACACTATTGTTTAAAAAAATGGTATTAGCTAAACAACTAAGCTAATAGAATGAATAAAGAGTTAACCTTTTGCATTTTATTGTCTTAACAACACAATTACATACTTGGGGATACTGGCTACTGGCTGGGGTAGTCAATGGCTGCCGAGATTTGCTTGATTACAAACATTCTTCTTTTGTGTTCAGCAGAACAAATAAATGTATTCAGGTTTGGAACAACCTGAGGGTGAGTAAATGACAGAATTTTCATTTTTGGGTGAACTATCCCTTTAAGGTATACATATTGAAACATATTTAAGACGAAACCTATGTATACATTTCATCTTAAATAGGGCAGAATAGCACCATGAGCTGCAATAAACAGCCAAATTTAATGTGCGATTAATTTGCGAAAAAAATTATTAAATACCGGCACATCATGTAATGCATTTGATAAGAAAATGTAATCGTCCTACAGCCCTAATCTTAACATGTTTGTAAGCTAGAATATATGTGATTTTTGCGAAAGTGTGGTTTTAGTTGTTCCTACATTTTTCGCACATTTAGAATATATTTTAGGACAAAAGTTATTGATAAATCATGATTCATAAATGATGAAATCATTCGCACAAATCTGTGCGTATGCGCAATTAGTGAATGAGTTTAGAACTCTTGATATAACCACATACAGTCATTCCACCACTTTAGATTTTTCCACATGAACTCTATGCAATAAGACGCTGTGCTTTATCACACTCTCTTCACACAGGCATGGCTTACAGATTCAAATCGATATAGGCTAGCCGAGACGTGAGGCTAAATCTTGGCCAAGTGGCAGCCCATTCATTTCAGAACTCATCTTCCCTTGTGGCTTCACTGACATCAACACACATCTTTAGTGTGGAGGTGATTATGGGACTAGGCCTCCTCTGTACGATATGCAGTAAGTTAACAACTGTCCAAAAGTCCTTAGAAGAAACATCTGTCATGACAGGCCATGCAGCGGTATAGCTGGGTGCTTCAAGCTAAATAATGCTTGAATTTCAGAAATTAATCATGTCTACGCTGGGCACTTAATATTTATGTATAATACTGATGCAGCACTGATGAATCATATGAGAGTCTGTAAACGATGCTAGAGCCCTACACTGTAAAAAGTAAACGTGCAGTTGTTGCTTTAAGGAGCACCTGATTGTACCTAAAATCGAATTTTGTTGCTGTAACCTAATTCAATCACATTTATATAAAACAAACTTAATATAGTTACATTGACCAAATATTCAATTTCCAACAAAGCTCAGGATAGACACATTTGACACATGTGCACTACGACTGCACCAGACAAAAGGGCAGTATAGTTGTGGCTTGTGTCAGCTACAGGGAGGACAAAGAAGAAGAAGGTTTGCTGATCTGCGATTATTGCTTCAATGAGAAATTGTGATTTGAGGTTAGTATACACATTATGTCACATCAAAGTGAAAATCACAATTGACATTATAAAACAAATATACACTCAAAAAATTCTATTGTTTGCCTCTTGTTCAGTTTAATTAATTAAAATAAGCTAAAGTAAATGTGGTCACAACTTAATTTAATTGTGTTCAGTTTCATTTGTGTTAAAACTACATGAATAATTTTTGTTGACATAACTAACTGGGCAGTGGATCTGTAGTTCTTAGCATACTTTGCAAGGGACTACATTAGGTGAGTAAATTTAGGGATTAAGTGTTATTTTATGTGTTTTTCAGTAAAGGGAAATATGTTGGTAGTTTATGTTAATGCTTAATGTTCCGTTGGTAGTTTATGTTAATGCTTAATGTTCCGTTATGTTGGACATTTAGAGGAGTTTATTGAATGTTGTGGTTATTGTGCTGAAGAGTAGCACTTGTGCTTGTGTCTTGACACCTGTCTTTGCTTAGTTGTTCATCGTATACATTGTGCATAATGATGACCGACACTATTTATTTGAAAATTAAGCCTTAGTAAATTAATTAAAATATTAGGTTGGGCCAACATAAGAAATTTAGTTTGATTAATGCAATGAAGTTAAGCTAGTTATGCATACTAGAGTAAATTAATTTGAGTTAAACCAACAAAATTGTGTTGATCCAACTAAACTGATTTATTTTGAATGAACTAAATTAAATTGTGTGTAAAAATGTATTTCTTCAATTAAATTAAGTGAGGGTAATTATTATTTTTTTTTTTTTAGTGTATTTACATCAAGGTGGAGAAATCAGGTTATATCAATAGTAAAACCTTGTTTTTTCAGGTTGAAATCAGTTATAATCAGTAATCTTAAATTATTTAATTTCAGCAAAATATGTTATTTTAGATGCTACTACACAAAATACAAGTGACTGAACTGACAAAACTTTTTTTCAGTGTAAACATTACCTATGCGTTTGTGTATACAGTATGTATGTGTGTGTATGTAAAGAATGATCTTATTTTCATTTTTGCATTTAAGAGCAACAAAAGACTTTCACAAATTGGCAAATTAAATGGAAATGGAAATTAGTATGATGGAAAATACCAAAAAAAAAAAAAGCTCTGGTCATTAGCTTTGTGTGTGGCATCTCTTAGTAAATGTCTGTTGAAGATCAGAGCTTTACTGTAGAATATGAGTGTCTATAAACAACATTTACTGTTACAGGGTTTTCACTGCATATCCGTTATATATACCTCTGTGCCACTTTGACTCTCATAACTCGTAGGTTAACAGCTTCTTTACAAACCACAACTAGTTCACAGATGTGCAACCCAATGCAGCTGAACACATATTAGGGTGGTAAATAAATAAAATGAAGTGCATGTGTTGCACTTTGTAAGATAGGACCACTGAAAGAAATAATATTAATAAAAATAATAATATATAATTTGACTTAATTATCATGTTCCCCATGTCTTTCGTATAGGCAGAATGCAGCCAAGAGCACTTCAAAAACCAGTGTAGTGAGCCCACATAAATAGAGAGAGAAAGAATGAAAGAAAGAGAGAAGCACTAGAGCACATCATGTTGTCTTTCCACTGATGGACAAATAGATCAAGTGTCTTGCCTCAAAGTCACTGCGGGCTCACTTCATCAAAGACACACGGAGAAAAAGCAAGATGAGAGCAGAGAAAAGGAAAAGGCTGAGTGACAAATGAAGGATCGCAGGGAAGAGAGACAGAATGAGATCTCACCATCCGTGGAGCATCCCGTGGATCCGTCGCTGGAGCAGTACCTCATCTCAATCCGCTGTCTCCCTACTTCCAGCAGGTTGGGCTCCGGCACTCTCGCCTTACAGGTGTACCTGAACCGCTGCTCGTAGTGACCGCCATTGTCTGAGATATTCACTGGCGTCCATGGTGTCCAGGGAGTGGTCTTCTTTAGATCTGGGCAAGGGAGGGTATTACAGGACTGGAATTCCTGTACAAAACAACAAAATATATTATTGTATTTAAAAACAACAGTATATATATATATATATATATATATATATATATATATATATATATATATATATATATATATATATATATATATATATATGTTATATATTTAATATAATATACATTAAATACTTATATAAAGGGTTAGGGTTAGGAATAAAATACATTAAAAAAATATTAAAATATTTTACACACACACACACATATATATATATATATGAAGAGTTCAGATGCAAAAGCCTCTAAAAGCCACTTCGCTCAAAAATAAGATAACAATACTGAGTGAATGATCTCCGCATATAGTATACGTTCATATAATACTTTAACTTCAAACTCACTAAATCTCAGCCTCAGCCCATTCAGAAGTACCGGTACTTGGGTAGAAACCTATACATAAGAGCCTGACAAAAATGCTTATTTTAAAGAAAAACGTCAGACGGACTTAGAGGCTTTTGCATCTGAAGTCTTCATATATATATATATATATATATATATATATATATATATATATATATATATATATATATATATATATATATATATATATATATATATATATATATACATACACACACTGTAAATTTGTTTTACTTTATATAAAATGCATGATTATAAATTGAGAATGTCACTTTGGAGATTTGTTGCCATTTCGCAGGCACCTATGAAATATTTCCATTGCGCTCTTTGCTGAACATGGCGAGTCGCAAACAAGTCAGGCAGAAAAAGGTCATTGATCAAGTTTAATTTATAGGCCACAAGGAGAAAAAGACTCTGAAATATGAGGGCATAAATAAGAAAGTACATCCTACACAAGCTAAAATGACACTTCGATTTGAATGGAACCTCGAAGGACTGACAAAAAGACAAAAATTGTCACTAGCATGGGACTGTTAAAATGAGTTTCGGCATTGCTGTCTGTTCTACCGTCTCGTCCTAGTTCGGCGGGGACAAATCTAACCTCTTAAATTCCTGATTGCTTTATTGCATTTCTATAATTGACATGACATCTATACTGCCTGTATCCTTGATCTGTACCAGCAGTTATGAGCTTTCAATCCTTCGATTTATGATAATGTAGAGCGTCTTCTAATACCAATGTCTAGCACTTGAGGCAGTCAGATTCATGTCCTGACACCTTAATAAATCGGCCTGAAACAAGAAGCTATAGATTTCCTGTAAATCATATGTGTTCATTTGGTGGAGTGGGGAGCTGTGTCCATTCTCACTGCATTTATTTATGCTTAATAGACCTTGAATGACTGCCAGACCTTGGCAAAATAAGATAAAAGTCCTTTTTGTTCATCCGTCAATCTGTCAGAGAGAGGGAGAGCTGATGTGAAGCGCTCAGACTGCTGTCTAGCTCACCTCCCCTCCCTCCACTCATCTCTTTTCACCTCCGTTCTCCCAAGGATGAAGAGCAGATAGACAAGGTTAAAGACACGGAAGGCAAGTTTAGGCATTGTTTATAGCACACTCTGACCACCTGCTTTTGTTTCCACACGTTCTTTGTTAATATTTAATGATGGTAAATATTATGAAATCAAATCAGCTGACTCAACGATTTTTACCTCAGTGAGCATCTGCACATCAGCTAGAAAGGTTCTACCATGCAGAGATTTTTGCAGTATGTTTTCTCAGAGACAAAAGAGGGTTGGGTGTTAGTGTTGTATTTGTGTGACTACGCATAGCAAAATGTTAACGGTAGACTGCACTCAGAGAACACAAAAGCAAAACGAGGTACTCAATAATTACAAGGCTCCATTATCCATGGCTGGGTGCCTCCACAAATGAACAAACTACAACTACAAGCTGTGATATATATATATATATATATATATATATATATATATATATATATAGTTATGTAAACATGCCATTAAAATATTATATATTATATTATAATATAATATTTATTTTTTTTCTTCAGTTTTTTATCATTGTGAGAGATAAATATGATGAAAAAATGTGGGATGTTACTAGGTGGTTGCTGGGGTTATTTGGGTGGTTGCTAGGGTGCTGCTCGGTGGTCCAAGTCACTATGAAATTCTGGACCCTAGATACGGTTCGAGTCCCTTAACAATCCAATTTTTTCTTCTGTTTTGTTGCTTGCTAGGAGAAAATAAAGGTCAAAGTAGTACAAGAACAAGTATAAAGTAAGGAGTATAAAGAAAGAATATACTAAACACACACTCATGGATTTCCACATTTTATGGGGACTATCTATCAGTAATGCTATACCTTTCCTCATGTTTGTAATTTACATATAATACAATAGTATTTTGTATTTTATATTTATATAATGTATAATTTTGGGTAATGTGGATTACAGAGGATCAGAATTCATTATTATAGGAGTGGAAATGGTCTGATCTAAAAAGTCTGATCACTTAGAAAAGTAATATCACACCTTCCGTCAACAACCCGTGAAAAAAACAAAATATGTTGATAGTCTTTCTGGTTTCCAATAAAACACCTTATAAGCAGCCATCAGAAAATTCACAAACTTCCATTCGCTACAAAGCATGACTGCAAAAATCTCTTTTCGAGGGTATTAAGTGAAAGTGATAATGCAGCAGAATGCACTCAAACACATCAGCCTGCGGCACTGATGCTACATTGGATTCAATGAGGTAGATGTTCTCACCAGCTGGGCGAATGCCTACATATGGGCAGAACATCATAATGGTGATTTAACACTTACTGATGTGGTGATGTACGAAGCTTGATACTTGTGTACCGGGCCTCCCGTGATGTCTGAAATGCGAAAATATGACACGACCTAAACCGAGAGAAATCAATCATGTTTTCTCATCGATAATGATGTTACGTGTGGATAACACAGCCTCTCGGATTGTTTGCTCTCTTTCTCACCCCTTTTTTCCGCTCTATCATTACTCATCCTGCTCACGTTTTCCATTTCTATAATTCTCCATCCATCTCACTTTATCGGGCTCTTCCTTTCCCTAATTCTCTATTGTTCCATTCTTGTTTTTCCCGCCAACAATCTATTCATTATCCCCCACTCACTCCATCTTTTTCAGACTTCGCACTCCCCAAGTATATTTTTCATCCTCAGAATTACTGTATTACATACAGTTCTCGTCCGTCACTAATGCATTATGGGTAACAGAGGCAGGGATTAGGGGATGCCCTGTACGAAGCTCTGCCAGTCCCCGTTCAGTCTCCAGGCATCTGCTGACTAATGAGTAATCCCACCCGTGCTCTCTGGAGCTTTCTAACATCATTACATCCACTTTGCACACACACACAATCCTCAGTCCTTTGTGTCCACACAAAAAATACAGCGTATCAGCAAGTATGTGTGTGTTGGAGCGTAATTGGCCATTCTACGGCTCACATCTTTGACACTATATGCCCCCGACTCCACAGAGATAGCAGCCTCTAGTATGTTTTACAGAAAACAACAAACTTCAATCCATTACGCAGGTGTCGCTGATTGCATTCATTAGCGGTTCACCTGAGACACGTCAGCTGGCCGTTCCACAATAGACCACCAAGACAAATAGTCTCAATTATTAGTACAGAAAAGCACACAATCAGTCAGGCAAGACTACGAAGCATGATACGCTCAGTCAGGGGGCGTAATGAAAAATGCCGTCATTTGGGAATGTTCAAATTCCCTGGTGAAAACTTGTCTCTCTATGACCAAAACGTCAGTTAAATTAATACTGCACAGTCACCGTAGAGAAATGTAATGCAGAGATTTTATGGGTTGTGGATGGTTTTATGTGATAGTTTGAAATATATTCGAATGAAATTAATAAACTCAAGAACTCTCTGAGGACCATCCAAATGGCGTCATAAAAGATACAACTTCAGAGGCCCTGAACTGAACGCTCACCCACAAGGTATACAAAGGCCTTGATTTACTGAAATAAAAGATACTAATTTGCTTGTGTCATCTATCAAACAGAGTGTGTACTTTGTGAGTGCATTTTGGGTGACTTAATCAGAATTACTGAGCAAATGACCATGCTACTTGGACAAACCTTCCAAAAAGAGGCCTTTGCGTGTGGTACCGTAGTTGTAGCCTACTAAACGTTAGTCATGTCACACATGCCACAGGATGACTTAAAATTAACAATTAATATTGATATAATAAAATTATGACAAAGTTCTAAAAAACATAAAACCAAGAAGTTAATTTAAAGGTGCACTGTGTAAATTTTAGCGGCATTAGAAGGCATTGCAACCGCTCATTGCTCACCCCTCCCTTTTGAAGCACATAGTGAAGCTACGGTGGCCGACACAGGACAAAGATGTTGTCGTCTGAGACTCTGTAAAGCAGTTTGTCCGTTTAGGGCTACTGTAGAAACATGGCGGCGCAAAATGGTGACTTTACCGTAAGGGGACCCGTGGTGTATGTAGATAGAAATGGCTCATTCTAAGGTAATAAAAACATAACGGTTCATTATGTACGGTCTTTATACTCCACTGAAAACATAGTTATGTATATTATATTGCATTTCTGTCAATACATCCACATAAATATTACACACTGCACCTTTAAAAATCATTTATTTGTACATTTTTATTTCCCCCTCAGTAACTATTAGATTTGTTCAGCATACACTTCTTGAAACTTATATTGACATTCCTAGTTTCTGTTAAATAATAGAAAAAACCTTTGAAAATAAGCTTTTTTGTCAATTACAGGAGAAATATTGTAGAAAATGTCTTATCAGGCTATGGGGGCTTCAAATATTGTATATTTGGGGACCCAATATATAAAAAAGAATATATGATATAATAATATAATATTATAAAATAATAATATAACATAATATTATATTATAAAATAATAATAAAATATAATATTATAATATAAAATAATAATTGATATAATATAATATAATTAATATAATAGAAATATTATCATATATATTTAAATCTACATTTGTAATATACAGATTCAGACACACACACACACACACACATATATATATATATATATATATATATATATATATATATATATATATATATATATATATATATAATATATCTGTGATCAGTTGCAACACTCTTGAACTGGTGAATTCAAAGTGAATAGAAGAAATGGCTGACATTATGTCATTACTTTGAGAGAGTATATTTTTGGTATGACACCTTCTTATTTTTGCAATTACACAAAACTTTCCTAATTAACACTAAGAAAAAGAGAAAAAAGTCTTAAATTCTTACACACGAACACTTTACAGAAGATTCAAGCCTGTCACAGATTTCAACTGTGTTGATTCTGAAAATACACTTGCTCTAATATTGGAGTCTTATCATCACGGCATCATTACACTGAACATATGAAGGATCTCACAAACAGACAGCCAATTAAGGGTTTCCAGGTACTCTCGTTATTAATTTTCTGTCTACTCTGACATCTGGCTACATTCTTGCAAGCTTTATCACTATCATTACAGAGAGGTTACAACCACTGTGACAAACGATCTCCGTGTAAAATTACCAGCTGAATGACACATCATGTTTTTATTGTGTCTGACAAAACAACCCAACTAGTATTTCAAAGGGATTTTTTTTTTATTTTTATAAAATGATAACAGCTGTTTGCAAGTATGGCCCATGCCAAAGTCTGGCAATCATCAGTAAAAGAAAATAATATGAGGCTTGCTTATTAAAGCATCTGTTCTAAGTATTGCCTCTTTAAGTAGATCAGCAGCTCACCAGATATGTAACTTTGTGTTCACAGGGCACAAAAATAGCACGAAAATCCAAATCAGGCAACGTACCACCCTGGTACCCACACACATACATAATTATATACATCGACATGATGTTGCTGCCCTCGCAGCCTCTGTGGCATTCCTAGGATGCTTTAGTGTGTTGGTGTTTTTGGAGTCGCCTACATGGTGATGGATCTGAGGCAGCTGACCTTGAGGCTAAACATGCACACAATATGACGGAGCTTTACCATTAAGACTCACAGGAACATCTGAACTTTCTCTTAAGCCGTCTAGTGCCATTGATCAAGTGGCAAAGATCGAAAAGGTTGACAGCCTTGATTTCTAAAACAGGATGTTACTATTCCTTATAAAACAGTTTAAATAGCAAATTAACTATTCAAAGCTGTCCCAGATACTTTAAATCATTCAAACCACTTCTACGAATGGCATGAAAAGTGAACCGTGGTCATGTGAGCTGGACTTATTCTAAACTAGCAGCGAGTGGGTGACTGGTTTAAAAGTAGAGTAAGAATATCACAGCTTGCTCATGCCTGGAAAATCCCAGCTTATGCTAGCAAGGCTAACACACGGGTCGAGCTCCTCCCAGCTTTCCAAAGGAGGATATGCATTTTAGGATTGTTGATGCTCTTGACTGATATTGCGTGTACTGTTCAAAGGTTTGGGGATGGTAAGATTTTTGTAAGTTTTAAAAATGTTTTTTAATGCTCACTAAGGCTGCTTTTAATTGACAGTAATGTGTAAATAAAATAAAATATAATTTATTCCTCTGATGACAAAGCTGAAATTTCAGCATCATTACTCCAGTTTTTAGTGTCATATGATCCTTCAGAAATCCTTCTAATATGATGATTTGGTGCTTAAATAAATTTCTTATTGTTATCAATGTTGAAAACAGTTAAAATGTTTGTGGAAACCATGATATATTTTTATTAGGATTTTTAGTTGAATAGAAAGAACTGCATTTATTTGAAATACTTTTTGTAACACTATAAGCAGTTATGAGCAATTTAATGCATCCTTTCTGAATAAACAATTTATTTCCTCTCAAAAAACTTTAACCCCAAACTTCTGAATAGTAGTGTTGATGTAGATGTAGTCCTCCATAGTGCACTGTTTTAGATACCTTTTGCCAAAAGGTGTCTAAACCATGCAATTTTAATATATGATACAAATGATTAAGATATTCAGTGCACCATGATCCATGATGCTTCTGCTCTTAGTAGATTGTAGCAATGAAACCTATTTATAAACACTGAACACACACTTTCAATTTCTTGAGGTGCTTAATTCAAGGTCTCATAAACAAGCTGAGTAGTAATATGAATGTGACATACAATGCTGCATCCAGGGCATTCGTTTCCATTCTCGCACGTTCGTCGTCGCGACTGGATTCCACCGCCACATGGAACGGTGCAGCGTTCCCATGGAGACCATGCTGACCAATAGACATGAGGGGGGCAGGGCAGGTGCTCGTTGCAATATCTAAGAAAGATTAAAACAAATACCTCAGCATGCAAATAATTTTTTTTTTCACAAACTCATCTCCCAGTTTTGAACAAATTCTGATTATGCAATAAAAACAATGGCCTTGATAAAAGAATATGAATCCTCTGATACAAATGATTAAATCACAAAGAAAAAACATATTTTTACTTCAAAATAAGAATATAATCATTTCCAATCTTTTTTCCACCGAAATGTAACTTTGCAACTATATGTCAACTACCAGAATATTAGTAGACTATCTTCTTAATATCTGCTAACATACTCTAATGAGAGTTAGTTGATATGTAGTTGCAAAGTTACTTATAGAGGTTTACAAAGAAACAAGAAAAAATTATTTAATTCAACATGTAGGAACTGCAAACATACAATAATGACTGTCTAGGTTAACCTTAGTGTAATGAGCAATGATGGAACTGTGTCTTATCTTAATGAGGTCTGCAGGCAGAGTGAGAGGAGGTTTTCTGGGCCCGTCTATATACTTGCAAACCCAGACAAGTGGGTTGTACAAGTAGTTGTAATTGAAAGGTAGTTGTAATTGGTATAAAGCATGATGATTGGAAACACACAGTCAATCATTCCAGCTCTCATGTGGTCTCACTGCAATCAGTGAATCTTCGAAAGGAAATGAATAATAAATGAAGTCAGCTTCCTTTTGAAGATATGGTCATAATCAGAACAAAATGACCTGAAATGATCCTGAGCCTGTAATGTCCCCGAAAGAGAAAACAATGAGTACAGATGCACTAGGAACAAGTTGTAAACATTTAAAAGTAGGGAACTCACAACCAATTCTGTACATTGTGCATTATTTTAATTATTTTAAGACCGCAATGAAAATATCTCATTGTTTAAACAGAAATCAGCAAGCCTTATATAATGCAAAACGATGCTGCCCACTGTCATGGGTGGCTGTTGCAAGGACAACCACCATTAAACATGGACGACACCGAACAAAGAACTGAAAGAAGACAGGACTTAAATACACATAGCAAAAGAGCTAACTAATTGGGCAACAGGTGAACGGGATAATCAATCAAGGGAACAAATTTGCATACACTAGGAAACTGGGTCACACAGGCAAACAGGCACAGAGCTAAACCACAATGAAACATAGCTAAAACAGAACATAATATAACCGGTGGAGACCCCGACGTAGCCGAGCGGACATGGAGCCAGGGTGACACTGCAGGTCCGGAGGGCCAAGGCGGAGCTGACAGCTCATGTGACCAAGGCGGAAGGGGATCTGGAAGACTGCAGTGAAGCCAGTGCGACCGAGGAGCCACAGGGAAGGTGGAGGCCGGTGGAGCCGAAGGGATGGAGGGCAGAGGTGCAACCAGCAGCCAGAAATCCTGTAGTGGAACCAGGGTGACGTCTGAGGAAACAGCTGGATGAGGGAGCCTGATGGAGCTGGTGGGATGACGAGCCACCGTGGAGATGAGGGGGCATTGAGCCAAGGCGCAGCAGATGGGTCGGAAGACCGAGGTGGAGTCAAGGGTTCTGTGGTTAAAGGCGAAGACAGGGGATCCTCAAAATAAGATGGAGCTTGGGACTGGCTGGCTTCGGTAGAGGAGGTGGAAGAGGGAAGCTGGGCAGAAACTTTGAAAACACAGGAGATGCCCGAGATTTGAAGTGGAAACGGGAGATCCAGGGGTATATCCTCCTCAAATTCCTCTAAAAATACAGGACAACCACAGCAGAGGGGGTGTGGGTGGTAGGGGTTGAATGACTTCAGATTTTTTAAAGTCGACATTTATGTGATGAAAGTCGAGTTGACATCGACTAATCGCTGATGACGTCATTAATTAACAAATAAACCTGAACCTTGAGGTGAGATGCGAACGCGTGTTTTCTTGTGCACAGGACAGCTATGGCATATGACACAGTGCTGCCCATAAGGTTATTGCTCCTACATAACAGCTTTTTTATCAGTTCTTTTGTCTTTGGGTCGTTATATTTTTCACAGATTTCTGCTAATTTTGAATCAGATACAGATAAAGTAGCACAATATAGATTACATATGAATGCATTAGTGAAAGCGTTTTAATTATCAATAAATATATGCTAGAACCTTTCAGTTTCTAAGCTATTTTATTGATAAATCACAGAAACAGTGCTGACAATACATTTCTGTGCTACTGAATGATTCTGTGTGAGTTGTGCGCAATCTCCGAGTGATGTGAGCTATGTGTGTGTGTTACAATCCTGTTGCGCCCTCTATAGGCCAGCGACTAGTCGACGTCAAGCTTAAAGCCTCATGGCAGAACATTAAAGACGATTAGTCGCCTAATCTGTGCAAACCCTAGTGGGGGGTGCTCTCCATCCATGCCCTCGAATTCTACCAGAACTCCCTCTGGGACTGGCGTTGTTGCCGACCTGGTCAGACACCTCATTAAGCTCAGGCTCCGGGCCGGGGTATGGCTCAGTTGGGCTCACTAGCACATTAACCGTGGCAGGATCATTGTTCATCAGCCCACTTCAATCTTCCTAAGGACCGTCTACTGGAAGTCGTGCCTTAGACCGCTTGCTCAAGCTGGTGTAGGAAAAGACAGAGCGAGCAGTCCGGGTAGTGGGGTGTTGCGGTGGGTATTGGGAGATGTGGACAAAAAGGGGAAGAACTCACTGCAAAAAAAAACTTCTGTATTCGGTTCGGTGTTCTGTCACGGGTGGCTGTTGCAAGGAAGCGCACAGCGAAGGAGGGTACTTGGAAACAGTCTTTAATCCAACAATCTTACAAGAACACTCAACTATTAAAGAACAACAACTATTAAACATGGACAACACCAAACAAAGAAATTAAAGAAGACAGGACTTAAATGCACAGAGGAACAAAAGAGCTAATTAATTGGGCAAAAGGTGAACGGGATAATCAATCAAGGGAACAAATTGCACACACTAGGAAACCGGGTCACACAGGCAAACAGGCACAGAACTAAAACACATTGAAACATTGTTAAGTTCGAAATGTTTCAAACAGAAGCGTTGCAGCTTTTTAATGAATTCACCCTGATGTTTTTTTAATATAATACAACTGTGCATAGCATATGGTTGCCGTGATTTTGCCAAGTAGGACATGTTCCTGGATCATCCTGGAACTACATTTCAATCAGATTTGAGGGATCAGTTCACAATTAATGTCAAGTTTAGGCTTACAACAAGGGTTAGGGGCTTCAACACCATTCTTAATAACCTATCATTTCCCTTTGATTTTAGGCATAAGTTATGGGTAGGTTTAGGGGTAGGGATAGGGTTAGTATTATGTTTTTGGACAGGAATGTTGTTTCAGGATCAACAAAAGAAGTCTTACTTGGCAAAATCTCTGCAACCCTATGCTATGGACAGTCGAATTATACAAAAAAACATATACTAAATAAGCTTTGCCACTTCTGTTTGAAACATTTCGAACTTAATCACTCACGACTGAGTTTAACCAGGTGGTAAATACACTGAAATAGTGCTGTGGCATGAGTATTTTAATTAAGTTATTGTCATTCTTTTCACTACAAAACATCTCCTTTCAATGTAAATTATGCTTATTATAGATTGCACCTTATTAACAAAATTTTGCCTGCTGAAATTAACGCCACACTCCTGCTGCAAAACAAAATGTTTCTATAAGGAAATAAAATCATTGTATAGCCTTCTGTATAGTTCATATTTGTCTGTAGAAGCAAAACTTCAGGGAAATTACACAAAATCCATTTTTATTTTGCACCACTTTCTGCAACAAAACGTCTGCTGATATGTGTATATGTGCAAATTAAAAAATAAGAGAATATTATCAGATTCAAATAAGAAAAAGAAAAAGCATTTAAAAATAGAAAGGAGTACACATTCCCATTGGAGAACAATTGATCACAGCAACTTGTTGTGAATGATGTAGCGGGCAATAAAAAAGTCAGGAATTCATATAAGAAAGATTTATAGCCAAAGGAAACCCTCTGCCAATTTGCATATGCAAATAGCGTTCATTCAAATCGGATTTGCTAAGTTTAACAAGTTTGCCCCTGCTCTGGCACAACAAAAGGAGAAAGAAACAAACGATCAAAAGAAAAAGAAAAAAAAAGTTGTAATTAATAGCACATTTGAGATGGTGTATGAAAAGAATGAGGGAGACTGTAAAAAAACACATTCATTTATCAAATGGATTTCAAGCAGAACAAAGTATTGGAGTGCTGCAACAACAGTTCTTTGCCTTCAGGCGTTCCGTCTTGTTTTGCAGAGTTTTTTGAGCACAAACGAATGAAAGTTTCTGGCTCTGCATTTACAGACACCCAGACACCCAGTGTCGGGATAGATATACGGCTATGGACCAGAGGCCAGATGCACCAACCATTCGTAAGTTACAACTAAGCCTAGTTTTGACGTAAAGGGGCACTAAGTTACAACTTACGCTATTAAATATGTTTGCGTTGCACCATTAAACTTGGTGTAACTCTATGTATATAAACATGGCATAGCAGACTGACTGAACTGCATCAATTATCTCGTTTTACCCAACAAACTTCAATTCTTCAGTGTCACTTGATTCTTCAGAAATCATTCTAATATTCTAAGTTGCTGCTCAAGAAATAATTCTTATTATTTTATTTTTTACACATTAAAATAATGTTCATTGCATGTTCAAAGCAGCTTGTTATGACAAAAAACACTGAATTAAATCACACTGGATTTTTTAATTTCCAAACTTGTAAGTCAACTCCAACTAACTTATTTTCCAGTAGTTGAAAATAAAATGTTCCCTTTCAGTCGGTCACGTTCGACGTACGTCGGAACTAACTGATGAATTGGGATCTGCTTTCAGAGACCAATCTGCTTCGAGTGTTTCTAAACGAGCCAATGCCCATTGGCATGCGGTCCACGCTCCGCCCGCTATGCGGGTATAAATGCGGAAGTGGAATACCGCATCTTCGCTTTCTACTTCGGAGAGTGTTTTGCTCGAGAGTCTGCTCGGAGAGGATCCCTCTATTTCCTGGTGCGGGTGTGACGGCGCGATTCAGCGGGTGGTCGCTTCAGGAACAAAAACAGCTGTTTCTGCTGGGCGTTTTCTGAGTGCTCACAGCAGACTTGCACAACTGAACTGCTGTGAGCCACGGCCATCTCCCCTGTGTGCTTCAGCACTACTAGAGCAGTTTTTTTCCTTTCCTAAAAGAGCAACACGGCTTGACCCTGCATCTTTTTCAAGATGTCATTCAAACCGTGTGTTTCTGGATTCAGTCACTTCCTGTCCCCAGTTGACGGTCATGATCGTTGCCTCACGTGTTTGGGCATTCAGCACGCTGAGGCAGCTTTTGTGAATGACTCAGCCATCACAGTTCTATGGTCTAGGCTCGATTGGAACCCTCCGCCGTGTCCTGAACCTTCGCGGTTGGATGATTGGTTTCTCAGGGCGGCCTGTACTGGTTCTCAGCGCCCCGCCCGTGCCTTTCTTCCCGGAAGTGCATCAGGAACTCACAAAGTCGTGGATGGCGCCCTACAATGCCAGACATCGATCGAGTGGTTCCTCCGTCCTCACTACCCTCGACGGCGGCGCGGCTAAGGGATACGTTATGCAGGAACTGCGCACAGCGACGGACCTCGCCCTCAGGGCGACGAAAGTCACCGTGCGCTCCCTGGGTCGGGCGATGTCCACCTTAGTGGTCCAGGAACGCCACCTGTGGCTGAACCTGGCTGACATGCGTGATACCGACAAGGTGCGGTTCCGCAACGCCCCTGTCTGCCAGGCCGGCCTTTTCGGCGACGCCATTGAGTACTTCGCCCAGCACTCCTCGGTGGCCCAGAAGCAGACGGAGGCGATCAAGAGCATCTTGCCCTGACGACCAGCTGCTGCCTCCACGTCGTCGGCTGCAGTGCCCCCCGCCTGCTCGTCACGGAGGGCGTCCCCCCGTATCCGCCTCCGCCCCCGCCCCTGCCAAGCCGAAGCAGCAGCCTCCACCTGGGCAGCAGGGTGCCGGGCGTAAGGGTGGCGCCCAACCCGCTCAGGGCTCCGCTAAGCCTGCCGGCAAGCGTAGGAGCTGGCGGCCCTGAGACGGGCAGCCCAGGGACGAGAGGGACTGCTCGACGGGAGATGGTGTCTGCAACACACACACATACATAACAACCCTGCCGCTGACTATCCGGAGTCCAGCAGTACCCACATTTTCACTAAGAGAGCAGTTTCTTCCATCCCTGGGCTCCAGGAGGGTCAGGTGGGCAGTGTGCGACACCCCCAGGCCTTGCCACTCCTTGCCTCCCCTCCTTTTGCGAGAGGGCAGCAGTGTGGGCACCGAGGACGCCACCAGGCCTTCTCACCCACCCTCTGCCCTACCCTGGAATACTCAGTCAACACTCTGGCTGCCTCCAGGCCTCCCGGGTCGGGTCTGAGCATTCCACCTTCCTGCCTCTCCCCGGCAGGGGGCAGCAGAGTGGGCACCGAGGATGCCACCAGGCCTTCTCACCCACACTCTGCCCCACCCTGGGAGGCTCAGACAACACTCCGGGCTGCCTCCGGGCCTCCCGAGTCGGGTCTGAGCCTTCCACCTCGCTACCCCACCCCGGGTACGTCTGTGGTGCCGTTGGTCCCGCTTGTTCGGTCTCTGGGGGCCTGGCTAGAGCTCCCCAGGCCGTCTCGCTGGCTCATCCATACCATCAGACTCGGCTACGCGATTCAGTTCGCTCGCCAGCCTCCCAAGTTCAAGGGCATCCTCTTCACCTCCGTTTCGGAGCAGCGATGCCCATGTCTTGCGGTCAGAGATCAAAGTCCTACTGGCGAAGGACGTGATCGAGCCGGTTCCTCCAGCCGATATGAAGGGTGGGTTAAGACCTATCTTGGACCTGCGTGTCCTGAATCGGGCCCTGCACAAGCTCCCGTTCAGAATGCTGATGCAGAAATGCATTTTCGGATGCATCCGTCCCCAAGATTGATTCGCAGCGATCGACCTGAAGGACGCGTACTTTCATGTCTCCATTCTCCCGAGACACAGACCGTTCCTACGCTTTGCGTTCGAGGAGGGGGCATGTCAGTACAAAGTCCTGCCCTTTGGGCTGTCCCTGTTGCCTCTCGTCTTCACGAAAGTCGCAGAGGCAGCCATTGTTCCGCTCAGAGAACGCGGCGTTCGCATTCTCAACTACCTCAACGACTGGCTCATACTTGCCCAGTCACGAGAGCAGTTGTGGGACCTGGTGCTCTGTCACCTCAGCCTGTTGGGCCTTTGGGTCAACCGAGAGAAGAGCAAACTCTGTCCCACACAGAGGATCTCTTATCTCGGTATGGAGCTGGATTCGGTCAATCGGACTGTGCACCTCACAGAGCGAGTCCGATTAGTGCTGAACTGCTTGAATATGTTCAAAGGCAGGACAGCGGTCCCACTGAAGTTCTTTCAGAGGCTCCTGGGGCATATGGCATCTGCAGCCGCGGTAACGCCACTCGGATTGCTGCATATGAGACCGCTTCAGCACTGGCTTCACGGCCAAGTCCCGAGATGGGCATGGCAGAGTGGCAAGTACCGGGTCTCAGTTACTCCTTACTGTCGCCAAACCCGTGGTCGGACCCTTCGTTTCTATGGGCGGGAGTGCCCCTAGAACAGGTGTCCAGGCATGCTGTGGTCTTCACGGATGCCTCATCCACCGGCTGGGGGGCCACGTACAATGGGCATGCAGTTTCGGGTCTGTGGACGGGGCCCCAACTGCATTGGCATATCAATTGCCTGGAGTTATTGGCAGTACGTCTTGCTCTGGGCTGCCTCAAAAAGCCGCTACAGGGCAAGCACGTACTGGTCCACATGGACAGCACTGCGGCCATTGCGTACATCAACAGTCAGGGTGGTCTACGCTCCTGTTGCATGCTCCTACCTGCCCGCCATCCCCTCCTTTAGAGTCAGAAGCATCTGAGGTCGCTTCGTGCCATTCACATCCCAGGTGTGCTCAACCGGACAGCCGACGAGCTCTCATGGCAGCCGACACCTCCGGGAGAGTGGCGACTCCATCCCCAGGTGGTCCAGCTGATATGGGACCTCTACGGAGCCGCACAGGTAGACCTGTTTGCCTCTCCAGAGTCGACCCATTGCCAGCTGTATTACTCCCTGTCTGGGGGCACCCTCGGCACGGATGCACTGGCGCACAGCTGGCCCCCGGGACCTGCGCAAATAAGCGTTTCCCCCGGTGAGCCTTCTCGCACAGACACTGTGCAAAGTTAGGGAGGACGAGGAGCAGGTCTTGTTAGTTGCGCCCTACTGGCCCAACCGGACTTGGTTCTCTGAACTAACTCTCCTCGTGACAGCACCTCCCTGGACCATTCCTCTGAGGAAGGACCTACTTTCTCAGGGACGGGGCACTCTATGGCACCCACGTCTAGACCTCTGGAAACTCCATGTCTGGTCCCTGGACGGGACGCGGAGGTTCTAGGTGGTCTACCACAAGCAGTGGTAGACACCATCGCTTCCGCTAGAGCCCCCTCTACGAGGCGCCTCTATGCATTGAAGTGGAACCTGTTCGTTGAGTGGAATTCTTCTCGCCGCGAAGACCCCCGAAGGTGTTCGGTTGGCGTCGTGCTCTCCTTTCTGCAAGATGGGTTGGAGCGAAGGCTGTCTCCCTCCACCCTTAAAGTGTACGTCGCAGCAATAGCGGCGTATCACGACGCAGTTGACGGTAAGTCCTTAGGGAAGCACTACCTAATCGTCAGGTTCCTCAGGGGTGCGAGGAGGCTGAATCCTCCTCGTCCAAACCCGGTACCCTCTTGGGACTTAGCTCTGGTGCTTAGAGCACTCCAGAGCCCTCCCTTTGAGCCTTTGCAGTCCATGAGTTAAAGATCCTGTCCATGAATACAGTACTCTTGGTTGCACTGGCCTCCATCAAGAGGGTAGGGGACCTGCACGCACTTTCGGTCAGCGAATTGTGCCTAGAATTCGGGCCAGGTAACTCTCACGTCGTCCTGAGACCCTGGCCCGGATACGTGCCCAAGGTTCCCACCACTCCTTTCCGAGATCAGGTGGTGAACCTGCAAGCGCTGCCTTCGTCGGAGGCAGACCCAACCCTAGCTTTGCTCTGTCCCGTCTGCACTCTCCGCACCTACGTGGACCGAACTCAAAGCTTTAGGACCTCAGAACAGCTCTTTGTCGGTTACGGAGGCCAGCAGAAGGGAAAGGCTGTCTCCAAGCAGAGGTTAGCCCACTGGATAGTGGATGCTATTGTCTTGGCGTACCAGTCCCAGGACGTGCCCTGGCTGTTCGGGTTGCGAGCACACTCGACTAGGAGTGTAGCTTCCTCCTGGGCGCTGGCTCAGGGCGCCTCACTGACAGATATATGTAGAGCTCCGGGCTGGGCGACACCTAACACGTTCGCTAGATTTTATAGCCTCCGTGTAGAGCCGGTATCTTCCCGTGTACTCGCCCCCAGTGGCCAGTAGGCTAAGTGCCCGTTCTAGTGTCGGCTTGCGACGCCATTCCCACCCCCTTAATAATATTAATTTTATTTGTTATAACTACAAATAACTTCATCAAAAGCAATTAGTCATGGGAATTCATTAGAGAAGTAGTGATATCTGATTCATGATATCCCTCTTCAGAGTCAGAATGAATGGGTGAGTAAATGATGATAGCATTCTCATTTTTGACTGTAGTATTACTTTAACCCTTAAATGCATACCTCGGGTCTTTAGTGACCTGGGTCGTCATTCACTACCCTTATCCTCATTCATTTTTTTTAAAAGTTAGACATCAACCTCTCATCAAAATGGCGCCGCTGTGTTTGGTCGCCGTTCAGGTCGCTCCGCGAAGACTGTGCTTTTATTTACTATTTTACTTTCTTTTACTCTCAGTTTTTACAAACTTATCATCTGCATTGATCTACTATGACAGCAAAACTCTTTTGGACATTGGTTACCTCTACACTGGACTGTTTCAGGACACTTTCGCCGGATCCTCTGTGGCCATCTGAGATTCTTCGAACGCCGAGTTGAACAATGGACAGAGCCAGCGGCGTAGAACAAAGAAACACCGTGGGAAACGCGCTGGTATCCGTAACAGACTGAGGAAAAGGGCATTCAGACCTCCTCTCCCGAGCATTCTTCTAGCAAATGTTCAATCCTTGGATAATAAGATGGACGATCTTAGAGCCAGGATAAGTTTTCAACGGGACATGAGAGACTGTAATATCTACTGTTTGTCCGAAACATGGCTCACGCCCGCGGTCCCGGACACAGCTGTGACGCCGTCTGAGAACTTCTCTGTTTTTGGATGGACAGAACAGCCGAGGCCGTAAATCCAAAGGCGGTGGAGTGTGTTTCATGATCAACAAGAAATGGTGCGATCCCAGGAACATCACCATTCTCTCGCGGTCCTGCTCACCTCATCTGGAACATTTAACAATCATTTGCCGCCCATTCTATCTGCCTAGGGAGTTTTCTGCGGTTGTCGCAACCGCCGTTTACATCCACGCAGGCAGACACAGCGCTGGCTTTATCTGGCCTTCATGATGTTGCCAGCGCGCCATAAACCAACATCCCGACGCGGCATTCATTGTCGCGGGCGATTTTAACAAAGCAAACCTAAAGAAAGTCCTGCCAAACTTTCATCAGCACGTCTCCTGCCCCACACGAGGAGCAAACACACTGGATCACTGCTACTCTCCGTTTAAGAACGCCTATAAAGCGCGGTCACTTCCAGCGTTTGGCAAATCGGATCATGCTGCCATTTTCCTCACTCCCGAATACAAACAAAAGCTCCTCCAGGAACCCCCGGTGAGGCGGGAAGTTAAGCGTTGGTCACCCCACTCAGAGACCGCGCTACAGGCAGCTCTGGGCGATGTGGATTGGGACATGTTCCGGCGAGTTCAGCTGGCGTAAGCGAGTTCACAGGCGTGGCGCTTTGCTTCATCAACACGCTTACAGAGCAAGCCACGCAAACAATAACAATAACGTCCTTCTCAAATCAGAAACCGTGGGTGGACAATTCAATCCGCGCGGCAGTGAACGCACGCACTGCTGCTTACAACGCCGGTCTCCATTCAGGGAATATGAATGAATACAGATCGTCCTGCTATGCTCTCAGACGAGCAGTTAAAGCCGCAAACTCCATTATAAAGACCGAGTGGAGTCTCATTTCCAACTCAACGACTCGCGGCGCGCATGGCAAGGTCTGAGGTCCATCTGCTCCTTTGGATCTAAATCCTCTGCAGAGGCAAGCGTTGATCCGTTGCTCGTGAACGAGTTAAACTCTTTCTATGCTCGCTTTGACTGTAACCGCGGCAACGACGACTCCGCCAAGTGGCGCGTTAGAGAAATTACTCAGAGCAGCAACAATCACGTGATCTCTGTCTCGGAGGATGAAGTTCGGAGAGCACTCAAGCGTGTGGACGTCAGGAAAGCTGCCGGGCCGGATGGTATTTCAGGTCGTGTTCTGCGGTCCTGTGCTGATCAGCTCACCGGGTTGTTTACATCTATCTTTAATGAGTCCTCGCTACATCTGTGGTCCCCACCTCCTTCAAAAAATCACCATCATCCCTGTCCCTAAGAACAGTAAACCCTCTTGCCTAAATGACTATCGTCCAGTGGCTCTCACGTCTATAGTCATGAAGGTCTTTGAGAGACTCATTAAAAACACCATTTGCGCCTTCATTCCTGACACTTTGGACCCTCTTCAGTTTGCCTATCGTCCCAATAGATCGACTGAAGATGCCATCTCTCATGTCCTCCACTCCTCCCTCACTCACATCGACAGCAAAAGTGGGAACTACGTAAGACTGCTATTTATTGACTATAGCTCAGCCTTTAACACCATAGTTCCCACCAAGCTAACCTCCAAACTCCTGGATCTCGGCCTGAATCCTTCTCTCTGCCACTGGATTGAGGACTTCCTCACTGGCAGGCCTCAGGTGGTGAGAATAGGCCAGTCCACCTCCACCTCCATCACCCTGAGTGTGGGAGCTCCACAGGGCTGTGTCCTGAGCCCCTGCTCTACTCTCTCTACACACATGACTGTTTGTCCACACACAGCTCCACCTCTATCATCAAATTTGCTGATGATACTGTTGTCCTGGGCCTCATTTCCAACAACAACGAGACGGCATACTTGGACGAGGTGGAGCATCTAACATCATGGTGCCAGGACAACTGTCTCTCTCTGAATGTTGGCAAGACCAAAGAAATGATTGTGGACTTCAGGAAGAGACAGCAACGGACATACTCCCCCCTCATGATCAGCGGGTCACCAGTAGAGAGAGTGAGCAGCTTCAAGTACCTGGGTGTAAACATCTCCGAGGACCTGACCTGGACTGCTCACATTCAGACACAGGTGAAAAAAGCCAGGCAAAGACTGTACCACCTGCGCCAGCTGAGGAAATTCAGGGTTTCACCAGCTATCCTGAGAACTTTCTATTTAGGGGCGATAGAAAGTGTATTAACTCAGTGCATCACAGCGTGGTATGGGAACAGCACCAGTCATGACCGCAAAGCCCTGCAAAGAGTAGTGCGCTTATCCGAGCGTATCTCAGGGTCAGCTCTCCGTCTCTGCAGGACGTCTACACCAAACGCTGCAAAGGTAGAGCTACCAAGATCATCAAGGACTCTAATCACCCTGCAAACCCTCATTTCACGCTGCTGCCATCTGGTAGCGCTTCCGAAGCCTGATGGCCAAAACTGAGAGACTCAGGAGGAGCTTCTTCCCCAGGCCATCAGACTCCTGAACTTAACATCACGTGACTTCACGTCCAGGATAAACATCGATACACTGACATTGCACTGCACTTTCTGTTCTCGTTGTTACTGTGTAACAACCTGTCATAAACCTGTTTGCACATTATACTCTTATACATTTGTTAACCACATATTTATAAGTCTACAGTTTACTCACTGCAAAGTCTACTTCAATTATTTTATTCCACTTTATCCTTATTTGTTACCTTTTTTTTTCTTGACTTGATTATTTATAATTCTACAGATATAGACATATATATATATATATATATAGATAGTACTTTTTTATATCCTATTTCTATTATAATTTCTTCCTTGTGTTTTTAACTGTGAATTTGCACTGTCCATGGAGCGGACCTGTTTACATTTCACTGCCGGTTGTATATTCTGTATATAACTGTGTATGTGACAAATAAAACTCTTGAATCTTGAATCTTGAACCTTCATAATATTCAATAATATTCATCAATCAATTCATTATAAACAATATAACAAGAAAAACATAATACAGTTATAAAAGAATGTTTTCCCATTCATTTTTTGTAAAAATTGTATAGGGTCTCTAACGACCCGAGGTGTGTAACAGTTTAAGTATATTATTTCTGCACAACAATAATGGAATATTTTATAACTGAAAAAGTGCAATTCACCTTTATTCCACAAGGTAGCTAGCCTGGTCCTACCAGACTCTTGTACATTTCATTTGTACAGAGAGTTTGGCTACTCTTCATTGACAAGCGTTAACTTCTTGAATGAGGGTACTCTGTTGAAGTTTAAAACTATTGGATCTGCCCAGAGCCACTCTGGATCTGCCATAACCAATCGCTAAAGTTTGGTTGTGACGTATGTCATCTCAAACTAGCACACAACATCAACGTTATCGCTCTCAGCCACTCCCTCTGTTCGCTGATTGGACCAGTTAAAATTTGACCGGAGAAAATCAGAGAATATACTGCAATCCCAGATAGAGTACTGAAGGAAAATGAAAATTGAGCAGAAGTACGTAGGAGGGCGGAGCCAGGCTACAAGGTAGCAATATCTGATACGCAATGATAAAGTGACGTTTCGCTCATAGTTACTGCAGGCAGAAAACAAAAGAATAGGAAGTGTCATCAGCAAAACTTGAAATGGCTCAGCGATTTAATGTAGAGTACTGAACGCAATCAGATATTAGTGTCACTGTCACTTGATGGTGGATCTGGTTAAGAAGCTGTCAGCGATCAAAATATTGATGTTGAAAATGTTGAAAATGATAGTTTTGAGAATATGTTTGAGATCGTGAATATGAGCCAGATGCTAAAGGTACTGGGAAATGAGCGATGACGAGGAGAGTGAGGATGGTATAAAACATCTTCTCAAACTGAACCCTTCCAAGCTCCAAAAAATAACAAAATATGCTTTATTTTACTCTTCTGTAATTGTTACTCTATTATAGTAGGAGTTTTAGATTATTGCGACAGGTAGAGATCCATCCATGTTAGATATAGATCTGGGTCGCTAAAGACCCGAGTATGTAATAATGATTGTCGAAACATTCATGCATTAAGCATGAATTACTTTTAAATTTACTTTGACTCTCATTCTCTTTCTCTTTCTCTCTTTCTCTAACCCTCATCGAGGACATCTCATGGTGACTGAGCCGCAGCAGAGCAGCGTGCTGAGGGCTTTGCCATCTGGCAGCAGTCCGGCGAACAGGGAATAAAGTGTGACTGTACATATGAGCTGAATACCTCTGAACAGATGCCCAATGGCTGAGCAGGACACAAAGTTTCCCGCAGTACTAACAAGTGAATTCAAACTTCTTTCAATATCGGACAAAAGACACAAAACTATAGAGAATTTGCAGTAGCCCAAGTGGAACAAAAACAGGAATGTTGCTTTCTTCTTTTGGTCCAAAGCAACGTCCTGCTAAAGGAACTGACAAAGCACATTTGAGCCATTAATTCAGCTCCCTTCAACCTAAAATGAAAACTGAGGGCCTGACGCGCTCCCCGGATGTGTTTTCACAGCCATTATGCACCGCTGGGCTGGCCGAGGTGTTGTATTAAAGTGGATGGGTGGTGTGAAAAACTCGCAAGGGCTTGTAGACTAGCTAGACTGGAGCCAAACTCAAAGCTTGCACCAGAACTTTTCTGCCGATTATTCACAGCCTTTATGCTCAGACACCTAAAGACATCAAGTGCCCCAGCGCCTTGGATAAAAAGTGTAAGCGGGGGGCAAGAGATGGAAAATGCAAGAAGTGGCAGAAATCCTCTGCTTCACAGTCACATGCAGAAAAAAATAACAATCTGCAGCCTTCTTCGTGTTTTAAACCCATGTCTGTGTTTCTATGGCGACTCAAAAGACAGCGGCATGCTCATTCTGTCCTGTCCCGAAGAAAATGTTATTGCACGTCGGTTGCTCTTTCACATGCCAAGACACTTAAATGAAACATTTTCTAGTAGGTACCAACTTTGTCTTAGAAGTTTTTCTTAAAATAGACAATAGAAGTATAAAATTTACAGTAGAAGTATAAAACTTTAAAATTAATTATTATGAATTCCAAAAAGATTTCCAGTAAGAAAGTGATTGCAGACTTTGGTATCTTGGCAAACCTGAGCTCAGTTTCTCATATTTTCAAAGTCTCTCTAAAATGAGAAACATTTTAAAATAATATATTTATTTTTATCACACATAACTTTAATAATTTTAATAATTTCTTATAATTATCAATGTTGAAAATCTATCTATCTATCTATCTATCTATCTATCTATCTATCTATCTATCTATCTATCTATCTATCTATCTATCTATCTATCTATCTATCTATCTATCTATCTATCTATCTATCTATCTATCTATCTATCTATCTATCTATCTATCTATCTATCTCTCTCTCTCTCTCTCTCTCTCTCTCTATATATATATATATATATATATATATACACACACACAGTACTGTGCAAAAGTCTTAGGCACGTTGGTATTTTCACACGAAAAATGTTTTTAAGCCAGTTATTTATATCTTTTAGTGTCTAAATCTTTTAGTTATCTTTTTGTGTGTCAGTAGGAAATATCAGTTTACATTTCCAAACATTCATTTTGCAGTTAATTGTAATAATCCAGTGAGATTTTTTATTTTTATTTAGTTTATGCACAAGAAGTCTGACAGCAGCCGGTATGATCTGATCTCACCATCATCGAGTCTGTCTGTGATTACATGAAGAAACAGAAAAAACTGAGACAGACTAAATCCAGAAAAACGAAGGCAACGTCTCCCAGACACTGAAGGAAACCTTGCTGCAAAACTACAGTACTGTGAAAAGTTTAGGCACTTGTCAGAATGCTTTAAAGTGAGAATGCTGTCAAAAATAAAAACATAAATAGCTTTTATTTATGAATTAACTTCTATTAACTAAATCAAATCTATATTTGGGGTGACCACCCTTTGCGTTTAAAACGGCTTTTGTCACCTGCATCTTTTCCTACACCTATTCATGTAGTTTTGCAGGAAGGTTTCCTCAAGTGTCTTGGAGATGTTGCCACAGTTCTTCTGGATTTAGTCCATCTCAGTTTTTTATGTTTCTTCATGTAATCACAGACAGACTCGATGAAGATGAGATCAGATCTCCATGTGGAGCATAGAGACTATTGTCAGACTCTTTATACATACAAAAATCTCACTGGATTATTAAAATGAATGGCAATTAATTTATAAATGTAAACTGATATTTCCTACTGACACACTACAGCAAAAGATATAAATAACTGGCTTAAACCCACTTTTTGTGTGTAAAAACACCAGCGAGCCTAAGACTTTTGCACAGTACTGTACATATATATTTAAAAAAAAAAAATACTGATGTTGATTTTCCAATTCATGTCATGTTAATAATTTTGCATATTTGGGCCTATGTTCATGCTAATTTCAATGTTTCTAATATTTTAATGTTTTTCATTTTAAGGTTACTGATTTTAAGGATTAAACTAAATGGTTTAGTGTTCAAAAGTAAACAAAACTGTCCTGTTTCGTTTACTTTTGTTTACCATTTTGATTGATATTGTCAGTTGCCAGCTGGGTCCTGAAGCAAAACCAATTGATAACTCTGTCTAGGAGAAACAACTTCGATATTAGAGATAATTTCCATTTCCTTGATTTATTATGTCCTGCCATAGGATCCACTGAGTTTCAGAGAATGAACACAATGATGTCTTTAACGTGAGAATATGGATAAAAATTGTTTGAAGACGAAAGCCTAAAGGGCGAGTCAGGGGAAGTTGGTCCCTATGCCAAAGCTATTTAAAACAAATAGCTGTTTTAAACAGATGCCTCTCTCGTCTTCTCTTCATCCCTCCACTTCAGGTCTAATTTTTCAGCTGCAATGCACTGTTGCTTAGAAACCTCACACATTCTCAGGGCAGCGTAGTTTAAACATAATTCTGCCATGATTAGATGACGCCACATCATACCTACAGTGTTTGAGTGTGTGTGTGGAGTCTGTGGTTGCAGTCTCTGTAATTAACAAGCCTTAGCATGTTTATTTTTAATTAGATGTCATTCACACAAATTATGGGGCAGATAAAGAAGAACCTCTCTCACTCCTCCATTCAAACATTTGGTTTGTGTGCTGATAGTTATGCACTAACAAGCTTTCTACAGATGAACATTGCATAATAGTAATAAGACGAGTAATAAAAAAAGCAATGAAATGAGCAGTGTATATTCATTCATTATTGTCAACTGCCATGCAATCACAGCAGCAATTGCACATGCGGCAGGTGAGAATGAAAGGAACAAACAAAAGAAGCTTCATGACCTTTCAAACAGGCACGTGCCCCCTCATATTCCTGAGCTAAGTGGATTTTGAATGCAAATTCCAAAAAACAAATAAATAAAATAAATAAATCTGCATATGTAATGAGCTATCTTGCTTTTGCTTTACCTCTCTTCACGGTTCTGGCCCACACAAACGCGTCCTCCATGACGGGGAGTGGGGTTGCTGCAGGAACGTTGTCGAACTTGGAATCCGATCCCGCAGCTGGTGCTGCAAGGAGCCCAGGCTGTCCATGGCGTCCATGCCCCGTTTCTGAGGATAGATACGTAACAGCAGTAATCACTAATCAAATGCTGGCACAGCTGGCTGGTATAATCTGACCTTTAGTTTGTTTACTGAGGATTTTAGTAAAGGGATAGATTCCCCCAAAATGAAAACTTTGTAATAATTTACTCACACTCATGTTGTTCCAAACCTGCATGAGTTTCTTTCTTCTGTTGAACACAAAAGAAGATATTTTGAAGAAAGTTGGTAACCAGACAGTTGACGGCACCCATTGACTTCCATAATATTTTTTATAGACAGAAACTCATACAGGTTTGGAACAACTTGAGGGTGAGTAAATGATGACAAAATTGCCATTTTTGGGTGAACTATCCCAAACCTGTTTACAATGCAGCACTGAAAAATGGAAACAAAATAAATGAATGAAATAATTTAGCTCAATCACACAGCAACTTTTGTTTCTCAGAAACAGTTCTGTCATGGTATGGTATGAAAGTGTGTTTCCAATTCAGAGTAAGGACTAAAACAGGAAATTGTGAAATAAAATAAATTAAAATGTCACACTGCAATATATAAAATCACAATAAACTCACAATTGAGGGAAATACATTTACAATTACAAGTCACATTGTGAGATGTAGGCCTGGTTTCACAGACAGGGTTAAGATTAAGCCAGAATTAGGCCTTAGTTCAATCAGGACATTTAAGTGGCTTTTATAAACGTGTCTTAGAAAAAAAAACATTACTAGTGTGCATCTTGAGACAAAATAATGGCAGTGTCATATTTTAAGATATGCCAGTGCAAGTTTCCTTCAGTTAAAACAGCTCAAACATGCATTTTAGTCTGGGACTATCTTAAGCCTTGTTTGTGAAACCGGGGGATAAAGTACCAAATATGAGATTTAAGGTTCGTCACTGTCGGGCAGAAACCTTGTATCTCCATATTGTGTCTTTTTTTTCTTCTTCTAAAAATCCTTAATATTGGTCACACTTTCCTGGCCGGTCTCAAAGACAAGACTTAAGCCTAGTGCCAGACTAAAATGCATGTTTGAGCTGTTTTAACTGAAAACAACTTGCACTGACATATCTTAAAATATGTCAGTGCCATTGTTTTTTTCTCAAGATGCACACCAGTAATGTTTTTTCTAAGGCACGTTTTAAAAAGCTACTTAGATGTCCAAATCCTGGCTTAAGCCCTGACTGTGAAACCATGCTTACATTTGTCTGTGGGTTTTGCAAATATTTGTCATAACCCCACCCTGCCTCTATTGTGAATATAGTTCTTCATGCAGTTTGGACCATCTCTGCTCTGCAAGTAAATTGTTTTCTTTACTCTAGAAATAATATATATATATATATATATATATATATATATATATATATATATATATATATATATATATATATATATATATATACACACACATACACTCACCTAAAGGATTATTAGGAACACCATACTAATACTGTGTTTGACCCCCTTTTGCCTTCAGAACTGCCTTAATTCTACGTGGCATTGATTCAACAAGGTGCTGAAAGCATTCTTTAGAAATGTTGGCCCATATTGATAGGATAGCATCTTGCAGTTGATGGAGATTTGTGGGATGCACATCCAGAGCACGAAGCTCCCGTTCCACCACATCCCAAAGATGCTCTATTGGGTTGAGATCTGGTGACTGTGGGGGCCATTTTAGTACAACTCATTGTCATGTTCAAGAAACCAATTTGAAATGATTCGAGCTTTGTGACATGGTGCATTATCCTGCTGGAAGTAGCCATCAGAGAATGGGTACATGGTGGTCATAAAGGGATGGACATGGTCAGAAACAATGCTCAGGTAGGCCGTGGCATTTAAACGATGCCCAAGGGGCCTAAAGTGTGCCAAGAAAACATCCCCCACACCATTACACCACCACCACCAGCCTGCACAGTGGTAATAAAGCATGATGGATCCATGTTCTCATTCTGTTTATGCCAAATTCTGACTCTACCAACAGAAATCGAGACTCATCAGACCAGGCAACATTTTTCCAGTCTTTAACTGTCCAATTTTGGTGAGTTCGTGCAAATTGTAGCCTCTTTTTCCTATTTGTAGTGGAGGTGAGTGGTACCCGGTGGGTTCTTCTGCTGTTGTAGCCCATCCGCCTCAAGGTTGTGCGTGTTGTGGCTTCACAAATGCTTTGCTGCATACCTCGGTTGTAATGAGTGGTTATTTCAGTCAAAGTTGCTCTTCACGTTAAATACTCAGACCGGCCCGTCTGGCACCAACAACCATGCCACGCTCAAAATTGCTTAAATCACCTTTCTTTCCCATTCTGACATTCAGTTTGGAGTTCAGGAGATTGTCTTGACCAGGACCACACCCCTAAATGCATTGAAGCAACTGCCATGTGATTGGTTGATTAGATAATTGCATTAATGAGAAATTGAACAGGTGTTCCTAATAATCCTTTAGGTGAGTGTATATATATATATATATATATATATATATATATATATATATATATATATATATATATATATATATATATATATATATATATATATATATATAAACCTAAAGTTTTATGTGTATTTAAGGAGTGGAAAAAGTGTTTTAGTCTAGCATTTGTCATTGAATCATAGCCAAAACTGTCTTATAAATAGCCTGTGTTCATTTTTAATAACATGAGTTTTTGGCAAAATGGAGCTCCCACATATCTACAGTAAACGTAATAATGTGTAAGTTGATGAAAACGTAACATGAGGCACTTACTGCCTCAGAGGCCATTCTAATGACAAAACATGTGTCTAACATTCTCAAACTCACTGTTCAAAAAACTTGTAAGTCCATTTGAGCTTGATTTTGATAAAATGTTAATCTAATGACACATGCAAGTGTCTGACCACATATGAAGCCACAATATCAACTTTGACGACGCAGTGTTTTTTCCTGAAAAGTAACGTTTTTGGAGATAAAATGTTTCCGCCCGACAGTTGTAAATTATATATATAAAATGTCAAAATTATCTAAAACATTTACAATAACAATTATGAGAAATCAAGTTGTAATCGCAAGACAAAAAGTCATGTTGTGAGATATAAAGTCGCAATTACAAGAATCAAAGTTACAATTGAGAGATTTAAAATCAGAATTGTAAAGTATGAATTTGAAATTGTGAAACAAAATGACAATTATGATAAAAATCAAGTCACAATTGCAAAATATAACCACAGTGTTAAAGTCACAAATATGAGAAACAAAGTATTTTGTGAATTGTGAGACATGAAGTTACAACTGTCATATGATATCGGCAATTTAAAATGACAATTACAAGAAATCAAGTCGCAATTACGAGATAATAAAATCACATTACACAAACTCGCAATTGAGGGAAATAAATATGCAATTGCAAAGTATAAAAGTCACCTTGTGATATGTAAAATAGCAAATATGAGATATAAAGTTGTAATTGTGAGATAAAAAGTCACATTTATGAGAAATAAAGTAACAATTGTGAGACATATAGTTGCAAATGTCATATGGAGAGAAATTGTGAGATATAAAGTTACATTATGACTTAAAATTGCAATTACAACAAAACAACGTTGCAAATATCTTTACTTTTTACCAGGCTTCCATATTAACAAGTTATCTGTTATGCTTAAAGTGCAACTTCCTTTTTGTGCTTTATTTGTAGGGCGTTGTATACCTGGAGCAGTTTGCCACCTCAACACTGATTCCTTGGCACGGTTGCCCTCCACACTGAGGGCTCGGGCTGTCACAGGCTCGAGTCCGACATTGGCATGAACCAACACTGCTGCCATCGCTATGGCTGCAAGCTTTCCATCCCGACCAGGCTCCAAAATGACCATCCACAGTCACATTCCTCACCTAGACATACACACACACACACACACACACACACACACACACACACACACACACACACACACACACACACACACACACACACACACACACACACACACACACACACACAAAGAAAGCACATAAATAGTAAATGGGCACAGAAACAAGTAAACAAAATATGAATGCAAATAAATTATTACTGCAGAATGTGCAGATAAGGTCACATTTGCTAGTTATTAGATAAATCCAAACTAAAATATACTGTAGCTTTCAGCATATTAGATTTGTGATAGCTGAAAATAACATGGGCTCCTGTTTAGAAAACGAACACGCTTTACGATGAGCAAATATTTTCATTTGAGGCTTTATATGAGAATGTAGTAATGAATAGCTAATGTAATTTTGTTATTGCACTCTGGTTATTAACATCTGAGGTATCAGATACAGGACAACATATTTTGTGAACAAAAGGAGAAGGTAATGTCGTCTAGCGCATAAACCACAATGAGTTCTGTGGAAAAGATTGTCATTGCATTATGAATAGAGAAGAATAAATGAACATCTGTGTGGAGAGAAATTGTCTGTGCTCTTTGTGTACCGATCGCATAAGAGAGTCACATTTCCAATGCGGTGGAAAATAAAAAACAAACCTCATTTTCAAAGGTCTCGCTTTTCTTTTAAATATAGATGGGGTTTCTGCCAATTTTAAGAAGGGGATGATACAGTAAGTTGATGTTTTTTTCACAGAGAAAACAAATGTGGTTCTTTGTTTATTTCCATAATGTGTCAGCCTCCAGATGGGCTTCGTGAATGGAGTGTCTCTCCATCTAGACTTACTGCCGTAGACTACTACTGAAGTCATTTTAGACCTTTCACTCAACCGCAGACACCTGGACACAATCACACCCCGTGGATAAATATGCAAGATTCCTTGCTATATAGTATCCAAAAGGACTAGGTCAGATGAGTAGGATGCCCTATATATCTATGTGATATAGGCATGAAAACAGTTGAATTTTATTTGATTAACAACATCTAAGTAAATGGTTTTCGTGGTTGTAATTTTTTTGTTAGGTCAAAAAACAGATGGGGTCAAAGGACAATCGCATTATTTTGCAATCATACGCAGTCATTTTGTCTTTTTGAATCAGGAATGGTATATCAAATTTCACGTTAAATATCACATTTGACAACCTCAAATAATCTTGCAACAGACGGTTGAATTATCTGATATCTTTTAGAAACTTACTAACCTTGACACAGGAGTTTAAAATTAAATAAAATAACATTTTAAAAACAAAATTACATCAAAACCCCATAGTTTTTAAACTTCAAACCAACTACCAAATGATAAGTACTTTTTTCAAATTACAAAACCAGAATTTCACCAGTTTATAGCATGTTAAAATTACCACTTTTTGGGGGTGAGTTTTGTGTGTATCCCTTTAAATGCCAATGAGCTGGTGCCACTGGCATCCTTTCAAGAAGAGGGCAGAGCTTCAAGAGATCGTGCTCCGGTGTCAGGACAATCTCATCTCATGGAATGAAAATGTCAGAACAGAAAATCTCAGTAGCTGTGTTCATTTCGAACTGGAGTCAGACAATAATGCCTACAGATTCATCCTTGAATAACAACGTTTTAGTAAAACCTGCCTTGTATTGCCTGGAGTGAAATGATTTGTACAGACAAATGAATTAAGGAATATTTTGGTGCGCATTACCTTCAAAAATAAAACTAATCCAATGCATCCGACTCCTCAAGTGGCTCAGATGTTGGGAAAAAATAAAGACTCTTATGTTCACTCATGTTCGCTCGAGAAAATGGCGGATAGCATACAGCTCGCTGAGGGTGGAAATATAGTAATGCAGGACTGTCAGTCAAAGGCTGTGGGCGGGGCCTGAGCAGTATGACATCACACTGCTCAGAGAATCAAAGCAGCATGTCTAATGAGACAGCTTTGGTTTAATGGGGATTTAAAAAAATGAGTGGGTGGATTTTAATCATTGTAGGGTGATTCTGTTCATACACTGCCAACACACATTTATGTCCAAACACCATGTAAAAGTGGATTTTGCATAATAGGTGCCCTTTAACATGTTTGGGTCGCATTTTTGATTTTTGTCCAGAAGAAAATCTGGACCTCAAAATGTGTAACCAATATGTTTAAACAACAAGTGTGAAACTAAATCAATACTAAATCTTGCATTCTAGTGACTCTGAGAGCGAAGCCTCCCACGCTTTTGCACTTCCCTGTGTGTGTTCAACAATTCCATGCTGCTTTCTTCAGGCAGTGTGGGAGGAAACTTGCTATTACACAAAATGTCATTTCTCAGCTAGAGCTACAAGGTCTCTTACCTAAACACCCTGTGAGAAACAATGCCTGATATAGTATATAGTATGTGTGAACTGTGGTATCTCACAGAATGCTGCATGTAACCTTTAGAACACAAAACCACGTGAAGAATAGGTGTCCAAATATTTTCAGAGCCACTGTAAATGGGAGAGACCTGATGGATTGCATTCTGGGAGTGATTTACAGGCTGGGAGGCCTCAGACGGGGCACATGTCAGCACAAAGGAGTGTGGGAATATGAAGCCATGTTACTAGAGAACGCCACTCAAAAGAACCATGGCTGACAGAAATTTTTGCTGCGCTTTGTTTCGTTGCACACATGCGCAATTGGCCTAATATTCTCTTTTTGATTACATAGGGAAAAAAAGTTAGTTTTGCTGCAAAAGCAGCAAGACATCAGATCTGCATTGTCTCAGCACCTGCAATGTTTCCTCAACATTGTTATAAAACTCCACTAAGGGTGTCTGCTGTTATGAGAAAAAAAGTTGATCTTGCAAGACTGACGTTACGGTTGAAGCAGGCACATTTGTCACTGTTCTTTACAGACAGACTGGATCAGCATCAAGTCTTGATACGAAAAAAAAACAGAAACAAAACAAAAACACATTTGGCTTTGAGGGCTGAAGCACTGCGTGAATGATTGAAGTGCATTCTGGATACTCACAGGACACCGTGTGATGCTCTGCTCCCATTGGCTCATGCTGACGCTCTCTTCCAGGGTGGTGCATTTCTTGAGCACCAGATCCCAGCCGCAGTACGGATCCCTGGCCCCCACACATGCACTGAGAGAGAGAGAGAGAGAAAGAGCAGATGCTCAACACGATATGAAAGTTTATGGCAACATTAATCAACTGAAAGAAGATGAAAGAAGAGCAGAAGTGAAGAGGTCATATAACGAGAAATCCAATTTTCCTTTATGAAAGCATGCTGTATGTTTCACAACTGAAAACTTCCTTACTAGTTCAAAAACACCATCTATCGACACTAAACAGGAAGAACAGCTTATGAAATCCTTTCAGACATCTGAAACTTGAAGACAGTAGAGGTGAAACAAGGAACAAGTATGATATCATGAAGCCTAGCTGTGTGAAGCAACTACAGCTCTGCACATCCTTCTGAAAAGGTTATGGCTGCATCTAAAATCACATACTTCCCTACTATATAGTAGGCGAAAAACAATGTGTGACAAAAGAAGTATGTCCAAATTCACAGTATTCATAAAAGGGCAAAAATACCCAGATGACCTACTTCTTCCAGTGAGATTATGAAGTGTGCATACAATGGACACTTTACTATCCCATGAGGCCACGGGAGAGGATTTGTGAATGGCGGTGAAATGACTTAACTGACGCAGGTAGTTCACACACATTCATACTATATAGAACATACTTTTTTAGCAGTCACAAAGTAATTACTTATTCAAAATAAGCACCTGAGTAACCAATTACGGACACAGCCCATGAGAAAAAACAGCAGGAGTACATGACTGGTTTCTCACATGCAAAAAGGGCGTTTACTTAAATCTTAAAGGCACAGCATCAAAAAAACAGCCTGTTAACTTCTAAAAGGCAGAGAAAGAATGGTACAGGAAATAGCTTATCATTTAATGAATCGACTGCCTGTCTGCTAATCTTAACATGTTTTACTCTACACAGTACTTTTGTTGGGAAAAATATGTAGATTTCACTATGATAAAAAGGTTATTTTATAAGAGAAGGCAGAGTAGGGAGTGTCGTGACAGGTAGGACTCGTACCATAGTATTTAATAGTAATATTGAGTGATATTGTATATTGTATAAAGAAAGTAAAAATACCAATGTTTTGTTTCTTTGACTTCCAGGTTTTAGCAGTTATGATAAGACTGGAATTGTAATGACTATTATAACTGCATGTATGCATATGACGCTGATATTATGCATTTTAATGAATAAAAAGAAAATGTATAATTTAATTATAAATATTGTGTTATATCATATGTTGTTCAATGAAAATAAAAATGTGTTCTTTCTATCGCTGCCAGGTTAGACTTATATTATAATGAATTATGACTGCTGTGTGCCTAATGATATCATTTTAATGAATTAAATATGTATTAAATTACAATTAAGGTTTTAGTGTAATCTTAAATGTAGTTATGTGCCCTGCAGTAACTAGTAATTTAATTGAGCTGTTACTGCAGTAAAGCACATTCCACAAACAATGAAGTCCTACTGTACGCTTTTAGACGATATAACACCAAATATAGAACATTTATTCACAAGACTAGCGAGCTAATAATCCACAAGAAACTGATTAACGTAAACTGTAACTGACTGTCATAAACCTTTGAACGGCAAGCACTGATGTTACTGCCATCACAGGATAGGCTGAGGTGTGGATCACATGATCCAAGTTAGCCGCTATGCTTTCTCCAATGGTAAGTGATGCATACCCTCTCATTTCTCTAATAATACATCTCTGGGTGTGCCTCCAGGAACAGGGTTGGGAAACACGGCTGTAAACTAAATTATGACACTAACTGGAACAAAAACTTGAATAATTTTATAAGTGGACCTCAGGGAAATAAATAGAATGAAAAAACACATGATATGAGCCCTTGAAATAGTTAAACACCTTAAAAAGTGCACACATGCTTCTTATTATAAATATAGCTTGCATTGGCATAACTTAACCTGGCAATATTTCCCTTGAGTCTTGGTAATAACTTTCATCAGAAACAGAGAATGGCCCTGAGACACACCAAATAACTTTTCAAACTCATTGAGGACTATCATCGGCGCAGACAGAAAGATAAAACCAAGCATTCAGTTACGTAAAGTTTGGAGTACAGTGACAAAGCAATGTAAATGCCAACAGAGTAAACCAGTCATTTTAAAGGCCCCATTGTGGCATGTGTCTGTTTATTAAAAAAAAAAAAAAAAAAAAAAAGTTTGTATAAACTCTCCTCTTTTCAGGAAGCACATAGGTGTGAGTAATTGATCTCTCCTAATCTTTAAACCACTTGACAGGACAGAAAAAGCTCATCAGGCAAAACTCAGCTCATATTCACATAACTCAGCGCTTTTCATTGGAATGCAAATGTAGAGAGATGATGAACAGGCTGCCATCTCCCCTTATGAGCAGAGATTAGAGAAGTGCTCTTGATATGACGGCCTGGAGGCACAATGTCAAACATGATGATTGTTCTTTGTTGCCCTCTGACAGAGGATCTTGGTGACATTACGTTTATTTTGGTGCAATGAAAAATTAAGTTACAGGCATGTACGCGCTGGTTAGATTAGTAGAATAATTTATCTTGCCAAGAATCCATATGTTGGCTTTATTAAAAGCCATCATGAAATGGCATCTGCATTTAACTTCTGACATAAAATGTGTCATTTGCAAGGGAAACGAAGGGGTAAGACGTAACAATGAAGTTCAATTTAGTTACATTAGTTAAGTTAATGCATTAGGCATCATGAACTAACAATGAAAAACACTTTTAAGGCATTTATTAATTTAAGATCATATTAATTTCTATATAATTTCATAAATTACTGTTTGTTATGAACAAACATGAATTAAAGGCACAATATGTAATTTTCGCCACTAGAGGTCGCCTATTCAAAACAAAGGTGCAGCTTGATGACGCCTTGATTTTGCGGAATCACGGGAGTTGCTGTCTCCGGTGAAAAATAATCTGACGGGATTCGGGCAGAATTCATATTCATGGATGAGATAATGCATTAAAGATTTATTAAAGGAGCAGAACGAGGCCGCTGGAGCGATTGCTAATGAAAGACAAGCGCGAAACATGGCTCAAGAGCAGTGGAGATTTTATTATGCCGCAGACAAACTGCTTCCGCTTCTTCCGGTCATGCGTATGTGGGGTAACGCAGTGCTGTTTTATCATATTAGATAAATTATTTGAGTGTGTTGAAAGTTATGTTATAATGCTTCTCTGTGCATTCGCTCAGTGGCTACTATGAGACACTTGTTGCACACTGCAGTAAGCTAGATCCATATTAAAACATGGTACTCAAAGTAAATCAAGAAAACGAGATATAAACAATAAGACTATGCTGAGCTACATAATGATTTGTTTTCTGTCCATGAATGTATCCAAACAGTTGCTCACCTGTCTAATAAAACACATAATATATTAAAGTGTCTTTGGTGTTTCCATGGTTTCTACAAAATAAAAATTCGGAAATCGAGGGTAACGTGGGTATGTCATTGATAGGCGATGGATGGACATGGTCCGTGTCCTGGTTAAAACTGCTTATTTCTCTGGACTTAAAAGTTCTTGGAAACATTTAGGATAATGTAAGTACACAAGTCAACAAAATATATAACATTGTTCTAGTGGTTTTGGATGTTTTAATCCAAAAATCTTACATATTGTGCCTAAAACAATAGTATAATTACATATCATTAAGGTGTCAAACTAAATTATTAAATGCTGGAAAAATGGTCTATTGTTAGTTCAAGATAACTAATGCATTAACCATCAAATAGAATTTTATTGAAAAAGAGTTACCAACAAAAAATTCAGAGGTGTAACAAAACAGTCAGCTACAAAATATAGGCTGGGACTTGGTTTTACTCTTTGTGAATTGACTTTGGATTTGGATTGTGAAAAAATGGGATACATCGTTATTTGTTAATACTTTTCTTTAACGAACAAATGGCCTTGGTTAAATACACAGAAAAGAAACTTTCTGTCCTGGTGCAGAAAGTTAATATTTTTTGATGAACGAGTATAATCAAAGTGGATGTAGGATCTGTCAAGCTCCAAAAAGGACAAAAAAAAGCACCCTAATATTCCATATGACTTGTTGACTATATTCTAAGTCATCTAAATTCATATGAAAAATGTGCCGGCCAGCACTGGTCACCATTAATTTATTGTTTATGCTTGAAACAACTCCTTTTTTTGTTCAGAAATAAAAAGTGATGACAGAATTTTCTTTAAGAAAGTAGTTATGAATTTCTACTTTGAGATATTGTGCATCTGTCTGCTAAGAAACAGCAGTACTTACTCTCTAGACTTGTGGAAGTTGCAGCGCATCAGGGGGATTTTGATGACCTGGTCTCTGACTCCAACAAATAGCTCACTGCGGCTGTGAAGTATAAGCAGGCTGCGGATTGGCTGCCTCTTCTTCGAAGGGAAAAGCTCAATCTCATCCAGCAAACAGCTGCCCATGGTCTGGTTCAGCGGGGAGAGGACCTTCCTAATGGTGCCGTAATCTAGAAAGAGGAATTTGAGAACAAATGTGTTAGACTTTAAGGGAGACCGTAAGGGAGGGGGGTGGGGGTGATCAAGTGGGGCATCTCTGATGACCTGGTGAGATTGGAAGGAAATGATGTCAGAGAAGCAGCAGTAGAGAATGACCTTAGATCTCTTCAATCACATGAAAATTCTATAAAGTGCTAGTCTGCCACCTGGGCTGTCAACTTAAATATGGATGTGCTATTTGGATCAGAAAGGGCAAACAGGGCGGACTACTCTCCAGAGAAGATTCATTATCATCTCGAAAGGGTGGCTTTTGTGTAGTGAAAAGGAGGGCAGAATTATCAGCCGAATCACCGTTTCGCAAGTTACACATCCCTCTCCGGAGCATGTGGTCTGTGCGGCTGCGGAGTCCATGAAGGACATTCATTGGTCTCATAATGTCACAAAGAGTGAACTGGA